>PISX010003686.1:0-67366 GCA_004024625.1 Mellivora capensis
AGTATATCCAAACTTGCTAGATCACACTGATCCAACATGCACTCTTTTCAGTGAAATGTAAACAGTAATCATCAAAAAGTACACAGATATACAAAATAAAGTAACAATAGCTTTGTCACACATTTATGCCTTTTAAGGCCATTGCAATTAATTTTATGCTTTTTCTAACTCATAGTACTATAAATTCTAACAAGAAAAAGTTAGTTATGTGTTTTGTTGTTTGTTTTGTTTAAATAAGAGCAAAAATCTAATCAGAGAGGCACACTTAACCCATGCTGCTGGGAGTGCAAGTGAGAATAATCTTCTGGGGACAAAATTTAGCATAGATGTTTCAAGGACCTTAAAAACCAACTTATTCTTTGGTCAGATAACTACATATCTGGCAGTTTAACTTAAGAAAATGATCTCAAAACAAAAAGATTTATGCAAAAATTTCTCTTCTGAGCATTATTTATAATAGCCAAAAAGGGAAACAAACTTAATGTTCAAATATAAGGGAATTTTGGAACAAATCATGTTCCATTCACTCCATGGACTATTAAATAGCAATTAAGGAAATAGTTTGTAACAGTTTTTGGAGAATCACCTGAAGAGTTTCTGAAAAAAAACAAAGCCAAATCACAAAATGTCACTCCCCTTAAAACTAATAAAATGAGCAAAAATAGGCTACAAATAGAAGGAAAAAAGCAATGCTCAGAGAGAAGGCCAACTTCATATAATAATGCTTGAAAAGTGGCAGTCAGGGCAAGAAAGAGACCAGCAAATTATGTCATTTGGATGAGCTCCTAACTTTCCATTCTAGAAGTGAGAGGGAGGAAGAAGGTGAGTACATGAAATCCTAAATATTCTTGTGACTCCTACGCAGTTTGGGGAGAGGCTTATTTGGGACAGAGGGAAGCAGTATGGAAGAAGAAAAGCAGCAGATTCTTGTAGAAGGGAGAACGCTTTCGCCCAAGCCTGTGTCTCACCCATAACAAAAATGGTAGCTCACCATTCCTGTTCTTTTTGACTAGAAACATGGAGGGGTCTGCAGAGCAGTCCCTTGTGAGGCACAGACAAATAGCCCAGTGATAAACAAAAAATTTTCTGGAACAGAAAGCAAAGGAGAGTGGCACCTAGGTGGCTCAGTTGGTTAAGCTCTGATTCTTGATTTCAGCTCAAGTCATGATCTCAGGGTTGTGAGATTGAGCCCCACATCAGGCTCTGTGCTGGGCATGGAGCCTGCTTAAGATTCTCTCTCTCCCTCTCCCTCAGCCCCTACCCCCACTTTATGTTCTCTCTCTCTCTGGCGCTTCTCTCTAAAAAGAAAAAAAAAAAAGGGAGGGAGAGAGGGAGGAATGGAAGGAAGGAAAGAAGAAGAAGGAAGGGAGTGAAGGAGGGAGGGAAGGAGGGAGGGAGGGAAAGAAAGAAAGAAATCAAAGGAGAAAGAAGGCAAATCCATTGTTTGAGTGAAAGCATGGGGCAGAGAGGTACATGCCTATAGACAACAAAGCCGTATTGTACACTTAGAATTTTGTAGCTCTTATAGTAAATCATGATATATTTTATATATAATATATATATATAATATATATATATATTATATATATATGATATATATGGATAGGAGCACCTGGGTAGGTGGTTCAGTCAGTTAACTGTCCAACTCTTGATTTTGGCTCAGGTCAGGATCTCGGGGTTGTGAGATCAAACCCCATGTGGGCTCCACATTGAGGGGTAGCCCCTACTCAAGCCTCTGTCTCCCCCTCTCCTTCCTCTCCTTCTCAACTCTTTCTCTCTCTCTCTCTCTCTCTCTCTATCCCCCTCTCTCTCTCATATACTACATGGATGAAGCTTGAAAATATCATGCTAAGTGACAAGAGGTCACAAACAGTATGATGCCATGTATAGTCAATGTCCGGAATAGGCAAATCCATAGAAAGTAGACTGGCATTTCCCAGGAAACCAAGGGGACTGGGGAGGAAGACAACAAACTGCTAATGGGTAGGGGGTTTCTTTTTTGGGGTAATGAAAATGTGCTAAAATTAGATAGTGCTGATGGTTGCACAGCACTGTGAATATACCAAAAGCACTGAATTGTATGCTTTCAAGCAAAGAATTTCATATATGTAAATTTTATCTTTAAAAAAAACCATTATTTAAAAAAAGAAGCCAGAGAAGATTGTAAATTACTGCTGGGGAGAACTGAGGGAAGTGAAAGAAGCTACTCTTTGCTAAAGTGTTACAGCTTGAGTTGAGGGAAGTATGTGAAGCTTAAAGAAATTACCTAAGGGAGTAAGAAATGCCACGCCTGGATGTAATGAATCCCATCACAGGGCTTGAAATTATGGAAGAAAGATCAGGACTCATTCACTAAGGATCAGAACCAGGCTTCCAAAAGCATTTGGAACACCAGCACTCTGCCCTCGAATTCTGAGGTTTCAGATAAATGAGGAGGAAATCAAGACGATTCACTCACATTCAGATGAGAGAGAACACCTTGGTAGAGCTGCCTACAGTAATAAGATAACATAGTGAGGATAAATAATTACACTGCAGCAAAGAACATAGTGGAAAAGATCGTGCAAAGATAAAAGAGCAATTGTTGCTTATGGAAAGCACAACCCCCCTCCCCAAATAAAGCAAGCCCAACCCAAGGACTAGTAGGAAACCCCATAAAAACAGAAAAATGGTATGCTATAAATAACATCGAAGGCCATATCAGACTAAAAAAATTAGATTTTAGAATCATGAAAATTATGACTTAAAAAATGACACTACCATTATTACAAAGCAAGCAATAACACAAAAAAAGAATTCTGGCATAATGCTAAATAAAAACAGATATACAGGGTCACCTGGGTGGGTCAGTCTGTTAAGCCTCTGACTCTTGATTTCGGCTCAGATCATGATGTCAGGGTCATGGGAGCTAGCCTCAGGTTGGCCTCTGCACTCATTGGGGAGCCTGCTTGTCCCTTTCCCTCTGCTCCTGCACTACCCCCCACCCCATGCTCTGTCTTCCTCTCTCTCAAAAAACAAAACAAAAAAAAAAACACAAAAACAATACATAAATATATACATGATTACAAATACTTAATAGAATTACAAGAAAATACCCAGGTCTGATAAAGCTAATTGTTTTGAGGTGTTTGAGCAATGGCTCTTTTTTCCTTCTTTTCATGTTTTTGCATTTTCCAGGGTTTCTGTAGTATGCATCTGATATTTTTATAATGTATATTTTAAAAGATAATGGTTTCTAAATTCCGCAGTTGTGGACATGCTTGTGCGGGGGTCAAGTTCTATGCGCACAATGCATAGTAGCAACAGACTAAATGGTAGGCTGAACAGACTAAAGGAAGTTTTATAACTCTTCCTCCCAAAGTCTCATTGAAATTTCCAAGGAGACGAAGAGTAAAAGAAATAAATCCCATGCGCTGTGATGAGCACTGGGTATTATATGCAACTAATGAATCATTGAACACTATGTCAAAAACTAATGATGTACTATATGTTGGCTAATTGAAGATAACAATAAAAAAAATAAAAATAAAATAAATCCATGAAGTGCTGGAAACCAAGGACTTACGGTATCACCAGTAAAGCAGATATTGTGATGAGGTTTTATATAAAGTACAAAAGTAAATGAGGTCGAACTTATGAAGAAACCAGTGCCAAGCGAGTGGCCCTTAAGTCCAAGGACATATGGGAGACGACTGCCAGAGAATCACATCACTATCTTTCCAGCAAGAACCCTCTCAACCACCGAGGGTAGAGTCAGTAAACCCATGGGGCCAAAGAGCATCATGCATTGGTAGACGAATGCCTACTTAAAACTTTGAGGATGTACTAGGCTAGTGCTCCACAGAAACTGTGGCATTTTCAGCAGAATAAAGCCTGAAAAACCATTCCCTAAATAAAGCAGAGGGACTGTAACTGTGGGCTCCTTGTGGGGGGGAAGCAGGGGTAGAAAACACCACACACTTAAGAAAAACAAATTTTCAGATGAAGAGATATCCTGGGTCAAAAAGGGCTGAGCAAGGAGAGCAAAAAGGAGAGCAAGAGAGACAGCTAGACATAGCTTACTTTTCAGAAAATAGAAAGAGAGGAAAGACTACCCAAATCATTTTATGAGGTTAGCATCTTTAATACCAGAGCTAGGCAAGACAATAGAAGAATAAGGAAGAAATCCATCTTACCTCTGAACACAGGTACAAAATCAAATAAGCAATGTACAAAAAAATAATAATCTAGAATGATATTAAAGATGTATAGTAAAGATGTATCCTACTAATAACAATGTGTGTCAGAATTAGAAAAACATAGAAATGTAATCCAACTCATTAAAGGAGGAAAAAGTTACATTTGTTTCTACAATTGAAATGATATTTGATGAAATTCAAGTGTACATCATTTTTAAGAACATAGCAAACCAAGAGTGGAAGGTAGAAAAAATAATTTGCTGTCTCCCCATCAGTCACCCTCATTTCTTCCCTCCTTAAAGAACTGCCACCTTTATTCACTCTTCTCTGATGGTAATTGTGATGGTTTTGAAATATACCCACAAATTTTTTGATACTGGTTCCTGCAAGAGCCCAATTGATAGAGGGGTGGTTAAATAAATTCTAGTATATATAATAGTATATAATTTTTAGAATAATGAATTGAATTGCATAAACTGATATGGAAACAATGTCAATGAAAAGTAGGGGGAGAAAACTTGTTAAAAGTCCATTTATGGGGGTGCCTGGGTGACTCAGTCAGTTAAGCATCTGTCTTTGGCTCAGGTTTTGATCCCAGGGTCCTGGGATCAAACCCTGAATCCAAGCTCTGTGGAGAGTCTGCTTCTCCCTCTCATTCTGCCTCTCCCCCTGTTCATGAACATGCATGTGCACTCTGTGTGTGTGTGTGTGTGTGTACACACACACACACATATATCTCTCTCTCAAATAAATCAAGTCTTTAAAAAGGTCCATTTATATTTGGAGGTGTGTGTAATGTCTGGGGGAACATACGTCAAAGTTTTAAACTATTATCAGAGAGACTGGATATTTTTTATGTACCGCTAAATAATTTGAAATATTTCAATAAAAAGTTTTATTTAAAAATATTTTATTGAAGTATAATTAACATATAATGTCATATTCGTTTCAGGTGTACAATATATTGATTCACCAGTTTACATTTCTCAGTGCCCATCATGATATGTCTATCTTCTTAATCTCCTTTCCCTCACCCACTTCCACTCTGGCAACTACCAATTTGTTCTTCATATTTAAGAGTCTGGGTTTTTTTTTTCTGTTTTCTTTCTTTATTCACTTGTTTTATTTCTTAAATTCTACATGAGTGAAATCGTATGGTATTTGTCTTTCTCTGTCTGACTTATTTCACTTAGCGTAATACCCTCTAGGTCCTTCCATGTTGTTCCATGGCAAGATTCATTCTTTTTTGTGGCTGAGTAATATTCCATATATAGATATGGTAGAGATATAGATATCATCTTCTTTATCCATTCACCGATGGACGGACATGTAGGTTGTATCCATATCTTGGCTATTATAGATAATGCTTCAATAAACATAGGGATACATATACCTTTTCAAATGAATGCTTTCGTTTTCTTTGGGAAGAACCCAGTAGTAGAATTACTAGATCATACTGTACTTCTCTTCCTAATTTTTGGAGGAACCTCCACACTGTTTTCCACAGTGGCTGCCCAATTTGCATTCCCACCAACAGTGTAAGAGGGTTCCTTTGTCTCCATATCTTTGCCAACACTTACTGTTTGTCTTTTTTATTTTAGCCATTCTGACGGGTATTAAGGTGAAATCTCATTGTAGTTTTGATTTGCATTTCCCTGATGATTAGTGACTTAGAGTTTCTTGTCATGTGTCTTTTGGCAATTTGTATGTCTTCCTTGGGAAAGTGTCTATTCAGGTATTTTGTCCATTTTAATGAGATTATTTGTGGGTTTTTTGGTGATAAATTGTATAACTTCTTTATATTTTTTGGATATTAACCCTTTATTGGACATATCATTTGCGAGTATCTTCTCCTATTCAGTATGTTGCCTTGTTTTGTTGATGGTTTCCTTCACTGTGCCAAAGTTTTTATTTTGATGTAGTCTCATTAGTTTATTTTTGCTTTTGTTTCATCTAGAAAATTGTATCTATGGTCAATGTCAAATAAATTACTGCCTATGTTTTATTTAGAAAGTTTTATTTTTTGATAAATAAATTTATTAAAATAGATTCATTTTCCTGATTTAAGAAGAATTTTAAAACAAAAAGAATTGCTAAAGATTTAGGATATGTACAGTAGTCTATATAAGACATAACTATACCTAATTTCAGATTTATTTATTAGTAACTTGTCACATCTTGTCAGGTATCTAACAGTCACTATAATCAATTCACATTTAACTTTAAGATTAGAGAGAACAAAAAGTCTAATTCAATTGAAAAAATTAGACATGTCACTTCAGGCCTTTGAGAGTATTTTGATATTTCATTTAATTGATAAATTCAAATATTTTTAAAAATTGGCAAAATCAGTGGTTATAGCCATCTTGTTCATATCAATTTGTCTTGAACATCTTAGCTCAACATGGTTTTTTAAGAAAAACTACTGCAAAAACTGCATTGAGAATAAGATCCATACCCCCACTCCTTCCAAAATTGTAACCACTTTCCTTTTCCATGTCCACCCCCACAACACAAAGAATTGGATTAGCACCCCCCCCAAAAAAAAGGAGCTGGGGGGAGTGTAGAAAAGGAAAAGGTGGAAATAAACTGGTCTTACCTATGATCATGGAAAGAGGCTTATGATAAAGATAACCGTGCAAGTCTACATTGGATGAAAAATCTGTGAATTTTTTTATGCAAATTTAATTTGTCTGAAGTATTATTTTCCTCACAGTGTTACAGACCAGAGTTTGACCTTGCTAAACAGCTGCTCTCTCTGTTCCCAAGGCCATCAATGACAAAGAATCCTGGACACGGGATTCTCAGCATCTGCTGAGAACCTCCAAACCAGAGTGACCTTCCCCGGACCATGAGTTTGTAAGAGCGACCTTTCTAAGAAGTGTCACCTGTTGAACCTGAACCACTCTGCGTTATTTCCTGAAAGAGGCCCTGCATTTATGGAATAACCATCCTTCTCTGATTCCAAACCGCTCCCGGAGCAACTGTGTCCCAGCATGTCATGTGGAGGAGGTGAGTTCTTTTCCCAAGAGATGGCCAATGAATTCAGAAGTGGGCATGTTTTGAGGGCTTTCAGAAATGAAGTTTTCTAAAGTGAGAAAATTGACTATTGGTGGCTGGAGGTAGAGGATTTAACCTCCTTTCCTTATTAGTTTTTCCTTTTCTTCTTTTTACCGCTTTAGTATCCCCACAACACTCCTTGAGGAAGTAATCCTCATAAACAACACATTCTTGTGATCTGCTTGCCTGTGTGACAGCACCCATGTAAGCAGTCTAGACAGACAGGGAGGCGCTGGAGCTGCTCTGGGTCTGTGGCCTCTTGGTCTCTACTCACCTAAAGGAGGCAGTGACTTCAGGAATCAAGGGCTTTCATCATGGTGTGACTGACCATGGGCTTCCAAATGGCCCATCTTATGGACAGTTTGTGCAAACCCCCAAGGAGCTTTCACGTTTCTTCCATGTATAAAAAGGCTTGTTAATAATGAGCCACGTAAAAACATAAATCTCTGGGGGGTGGGAGTGGTTTCACCCCTCCATGATGTGATTAAGGTCTGAAGCTACTCAATTTACAGTCTAGTGAGGAAAACTTCAACAAGAAAATCTCTTCTGAACACTAGAAGATTCTACTTTTGTAGGATGTTTTGTAATTGCATTCTTATTCCCCAGTGGCCTCTCATCCCTCGTGTAATTCTGCAGGATGCTCTTTTTTCAGGCAGCACACTTTGATGTTGGTATCAGCCTTATTAGTGGATGGTCCCAAGTTTGTTTCTGTTTGAAAAGAGGAAGATTGGGAGGCATATAGGGGTCAACTGGTCCTTTGACACTCTGAAGCAGGAAGGTATTAGCCACTTTCTCCACTAGGGTAGGGAAAGTCCTTTATTAGGCCCTGGCTCTGCTCCCTGGGAAAAATGCCCCTGTCCATTGTTCTCCATGGCCATGCTCTGCCTCAAGCATGATCTTTCTTTTCCATCCTTCTGGGACACATCTAAAATCATACCACAGAATATGAGCAGCTCTCTCACCTACTTGCTACCTGTAGAAAGTTGGCAGCCCAGAGCTCTTTTGTCCATCTCAAAGTCAGTCTCTTAATCCAGCACAGTGGTATGTTTGCAAACACGGCTCTCAAAAACCTGTTGGATTTTTGATGCAGTTAATGACAGCCAATCCATGTGCCAAAATCCACACTGCAATTTTTGTGAGGCTTGTCTCTCTCTCTAGACTTAATTACAAGTACTTTGGGCTCATAACCATTTTTCTCAAAGTCATTTTGTGCAGGTGAAAGTATCTACTGCCAGACATGGCCTTAAGGTTTGTCTTAACGAGGTTGTCCCTGGATTGTCATTTCCATGAGGCTATTTTAGTAGGTCTTACAAAAACAAGGCATTTTTCAATATTATCTTTCACTGAAAGGAAATGAGAAACAATTTTATTTATCAACCCCATAGCTTCTGGAATTTCTAGGTTCTCTACACTCTCTCAATTTTGTCTATAAACTGGCCAATTTTCCTGAGCTCATCACTTTGCTGTCGTATATTTTCTTATGCTGCAAATTGCAGCCTGTTCACATTATCAGCATTCTGATCTGTCCAATGCCACAGGTTTTCTGGGTGTATATATATATATATATATATATATATATATATATATATATATAATTTTTTTTGCCTTTGTGCTATTGAAAGCAATCGTCTCACCAAATGTTTTGCTGCCACATAAACAGGCTGCCTTTTTTCCAGCCTCCTATGACATTCTGCCTTTTCTAGCAAGAAGTGCTTCAGAGTCACAGGACACAATCTTGGCTATATGACAGTAGAATAGTAAAAGAGTGAAAAATTGGGAAGAATAATCCAATTTACCACCTGATATAAATCAACACATATTTGTAAATTTGTTCAAATACTCATAAAAACAACAAAACTCAAGGGAGCAGCATTAACAATGTGATGACATTTTCTTGTTTATACCAAATCACAGCTCAAATGTTAATACTGCTCTGATGCATGTTCTTTAGAATATGACTTTACATTCATATGCCAGATGATGACTCAAATCTCTTAGACCCATTCTGAATTTGAAGTCTTGCAAAGTCACCACTCATGTCATACAGTATAAGGTCTTTTGGCCTCTACTTGGTAGACACATGTTATTTATGTACCAAGTCTGACTTTGTGCCTTTCTCATTAGACTACCTCAATTAGGGTAGCAATGAGATATGGTGTGACTCTTTGGTTATAATTATTTGGTTATAAGGTGATCCTTCTGATGATCTAGAACATGCTCCTGTGTTTCTGCCAGCTTCAGCCAATCATTAATAATGAGTTGGGCTGGGAATGCCCAAGGCCAATTCCCTGGGCCCATACTACTTACCACAAGCTCCCGGAGACATTTTCCCTGGCCAGAGCCAATGGTTGTGGCTGTACCAGCCATTGTGTTTTTACAATTGAAAGACGCACCTCAGTAATAACCATAAGGGGACTTTGGGGTTCCTGGAGAGTACACAGCATATCCAAAGGCCACATAGTGAGGTCATAGGTAGAGAGGGAAGGAATGTGGACCTGGGGATTTGACTTTATTGGTGTTCAAGTGTGGGTCCCTAGTGTCTTGGGTTCACTCTTTATTGTTGAATTTAGAACATAAGAGCAGGATTGGGGAGTAGGAATGAAAAAGCAGGGTGACTCAAGCAGTCAGTTATCTAGGTGAATCAGGGCTTTCTGAAAAGGGACCTTTGCAGGTGGGGGCAACCTCACTCCTTACCTTAGTTGTTTAGCTAGTAGCTGTGTCATACAGCTGGCAATATGTTTATTCAAGATGGACATATTTGAAATGGATCCCCAGCAATCAAAAGCTTAATGTCAGGCACTTACATAACAATCAAAAAACCTTAATGTCAGGATATTGTGTTAAACATTTTCATGTTATTTTTGGTAGAAAAACACAAGCATTTTCCAATCTCAGCACTCACGTACTACTGAGAATATGGTCTGTAGATCCCCAAGCCGAGAACACTGATCTGAAGGGTTACAGGGGGTTTTAAATGACTTGACATTGTTTAAAGAGCTTAACACAATACTGAGTAAGTGCTCAGTAATTTTCAGTTTCCTTCCCTTCCCTTTTCACTTTATAGATTAGACTTTCATAGTCCACTGTGAGCATTAATTTGTTCAGCTCTGCCTTCAGGTGGAACATCTGCATAAATCCAGCTTTGTGAATATTTTTAAACTGAGAGATTTTCCATCTGTTTCAGAGTCATAGCAGTCCACATTATCCTCACTTGAGCTCTTAATGATATATGTGTGATGGAAACAAGACGTTTTAACATGTAAGTATTCATTGCCTCCCCATTCCTGTCTCTGCAGATTCTACTGTTTCCCCACCACCTTAAGCAGGTCTTTCTTTGCCAGTCTCGGTCTTGGTGTTTTTGTAATGCAGAATTAGAAGACAGGGAGAGCAATTGGGCCAGAGCTGCATGAAGAAAAGGGAAAGGATATTTGCTTTCTGGGTCAGCCCTGGGTTCTTTCTTGTGGAGAATCCAGGTAATGAGCAAAGCAGAAATGAAACCATAAAAAGAAGTGCGATTCTAAATTGAATTGAGCTAAATAAGAAAGAGTTTGAGATGGAGGCAGGAGGAAGAAGACAGAAAAAGCCATAAAAGGTGGGTGTCAGGGGGAATGGGGGATTGTAAGGAGACTCTGGAACAAATATGGAGTACGAAAGAAGCATGGAGGAGAGATGATATTTTTAAAAGTATTGCTGTGGGCTATGGCACAGATCTCCTTAACAGTTCTTGAAAAATGCACATAAAATATTAAAATATCTTTTTATTTATGTTGGGCTGCTGGAGATATATTTCTTCAAATGAAATGCTATGCTTAAATTGATTC
The DNA here is from genome assembly GCA_004024625.1 of Mellivora capensis. Lineage (NCBI taxonomy): Eukaryota > Metazoa > Chordata > Mammalia > Carnivora > Mustelidae > Mellivora > Mellivora capensis. Next base: position 11,060 of record PISX010003686.1, read on the forward strand.
ATCTGAGCCCCACGTATACATACATATACATACTTTATATTTGGATCATACGCAATCCTTCCTAACTAAACAGTCAGCATCCAGATTACATATTCTCTTTAAACTCAGTCTGGGTCTCTACCTGATCTTTTGTCCACCCAGCCCAGGCCACCACCTCCTTCCAGACTGTGTGAGAGAGAAATATACTTCTATTATGTTTGAACCAATGATTTATATAATCTGTTATTGCAGCTTGGCCTATACCATAATCAATACATTTAGAATACATTGCTTTCAGTTTAAGGCATTATTGGTTAATGTACTGTAACTTTTTTTTTGTACTGTAACTTTTATATACCACTCTCTGGTATATAATCCCATGTCATAAAACAATCCCATGTCATAAAAAAGCTCAATCATCAGAGGAATGCCATTCACTGGTATGAATTCCTGTACAATTATGTTGTAATTGATTAAAATAAAGTTCAGTTTTATAAAACTAGAGTAAACAATTGTAGCGAGCCTGCTGATAGCCATAAATTCTTACAGTGTTTATTCACTTATTTATTAAAAACATTGAATAGTTTCCAGTTCCAAGTCAAGCTCATAAGGAGCTTGGGAGTCATCTCTCCTATCCACCCCCCAAAAAAGATGAATGAGCTGAAATCAACAACAATTCTGGGATCCATTCAAGAGCTGAGGTCACAGGGAAAACCTCTGTCCCCAAAATTATAGAGACAGGTGAATCCCACCAAGAAAAACTTCCTGGAAACCTAGCAATAGGGTAGGAAACCTAAATTGTAATTGACAAATTCCTGGGGGCTCTGGGTAGACAAGTTTGAGAATTAAAAACTCCAGAGTAGGATCTGGCCTTGGGAAGGTGGGAGGCACTTTTATGAGCTTTACCTCCAAGAGCCCTACCAGGTTCTCACAGCAAATATCAGAGAAAATTGCCCTCTTGTGTCTGGCAAAGAAACCGAAAAAATATTGAACGCTTACTATGTAATATACCAGGCAATGTATTTGTTGGAGTTACAGTGGTATTAAACAAAAGCTCTCCCTTTGGGGAGCTTTTTTTTTTTTTTAAATGTATTTATTTGAAAGAGAGAGAGAGAGTGCGCAAGTAAGGGGAGGGGCTGATGAGGAGGGAGAGGGAGAGAATCTCAAGCAAATTCTGTGCTGAGTGTGGAGCCCATTGCAGGGCTCCATCTCACGATCCTGAGATCATGACCTGAGCTGAAATCAAGAGTGGAAGTTCATACAATGGAATACTATGCAGCCATCAAGTGAAATGAAATCTTGCCATTTGCAACAATGTGGATGAAACTAGAGGATATTATGCTGAGCGAAATAAGTCAATCAGAGAAAGACAATTATCATATGATCTCTCTGATATGAAGAATTTGAGAGGCAGAGTGGGGGGTTCATGGGGGTCGGGGAGGAAAATAAACAAGACGGGTTTGGGCAGGAGACAAACCATAAGAGACTCTTAATCTCAGGAAACAAACTGAGGGTTGCTGGGAGGTGAGGGGAGGGGTGGGGTGGCTGGGTTATGGACATTGGGGAGGGTATGTGCCGTGGTGAGTGCTGTGAAATGCATAAGCCTGATGATTCACAGATCTGTACCCCTAAGGCAAATAATACTTTATATGTTAATAAAAAAGAAAAAGAAATCATACTAGAGAACCATGAATCAATGTTGAAATTAGCCTTATTGGATAATTGATCCAACTCTTTGAAGGAATAACCAACTCTGTAGTTTACTCTTCACATCTGCTGTAATAAATGATAACGCTTTGCAAAAAAAAAAACAAAAACCACAAAAAAACAAGAGTGGAAGCTCAGCCAACTGAGCTACCCAGGCACCCCTCCCTTCACAGGGCTTATATGCTAGTGAAGACAAAGGATAATAAGCAACATTATTCAAATAGTGATAAGTGGTATGAGGAAAATAAGGTAAAGCAAGGCTTGGAAAGTAATGGGGGAGGAAGGTAATCACTACTTCAGATACGGTGGTCAGGGAAGATCTCCCAGAAGAGGAAACATCCAAGTTGAGGACTGAAGGGAACAGAAGCTTGCTCTGTAAAAGCAGAGTGATCCATATTCAGTCCACTCGCATTTTTCTTCCTGACTTTCTAGACATGCATGGACACCAAAGGTCCCAGAGAGAAGCTGACAGAAACAGTCTGACCCCCAATGTATCTGTAAGGTCAACTGCTTGATCTCTGAGGCCCAAGATTATTACAGGGAAATGTTTGATGAGGAAAAAAGAAAGTCATTAAATTCCTGGATGAAGCATGCCATAGGTCTCTTCCCCCCAAAACCTGTCAATCTTTCAGAGAAGACCATCTGAATTTTGTGAACTGTTTGTTGAGATTGCTTTTCATGGGCTGATTAATTAGTTACAGTGTACTATCATAATGCTCTTTGTTAAATGAAATGTTCTGTGATTGGTTAATACAGCTCCCATTTATTTAAATAATATAATTTTATTTCTATTGCCAAACAAATATACTATTTCCAGCTGGTTAAATACAGTGTGTAGTAATTTTTATTTCAGAAATTGGGCTTTATTTTATTTTATTTTATTTTATTTATTCGACACAGAGAGAGAGGGGGAACACGAGCAGGGGGAGTGGGAGAGGGAGAAGCAGGCTCCCCACTGAGCAGAGAGCCAGACATGGGGCTCGATCTCAGGACCCTGAGATCATGACCTGAGCCGAACACAGATGCCTAATGACTGAGCCACCCAGGCGCCCCATCAGAAATTGGGCTTTCAATCAGGCCATTTGTGCCTATTTTAACATCATTTCTATTGAAAAGTCAGATTCAAATGATATGAAATTGTATCACTTGGACAAACAATGCCGTTTCCAGAAAAGGCTGGATTCCATATGTAATAATTTCAAAACCTGAAAATGGTGGTTTTCACACTCTTTCTGAGTAGTGCAAGTTCTACGTGTAAAACATAAACTCAGGGCTGTTCTCAGTGAAGTGCAATGAGAGATCAACACCTGCCTTTCCCACTCCCATTTACCTGTAAAGCAATATACTCATTTTTTATACAGTTGTTTCCACTCCAAAACCAGGGTTTTGGAGGAGAGGGTACTTGAAAAGCCCAGAGTAATGGTTTATAAACTGTGCCCCCAGAAATCACTATGTGGAGTTGCCTGGGAAGGTGGGTAGAAAGCAGAGAGAAAAAGAGAGGCATAGAGGCTGGCATTGAAGGAATGAGAGGTGGTGGCAGCAGGACTTCAGGCCCATCTCGGTCAAAAGACAGGCTACGCTGTGACGGCCTATGATCTCAGTGGCAGCATGCCACAAAGGTTTAATTCTCTCCCCAGTTTATTTCTCTCCCCACAAACACCACTGCAGGCCTTTTCTTCCATCTGGTAAGTCTAGGGTCCAGCCATCATCATGGCATGATGCTACTGTATCAGTCTTTGGACCCCACTGCTGCTGCAATGGGAAGAAAGAAATGAGGGTCCACAGGGCTTTTAGGGCCAGCTAAGTGACACGTTTCCTCGGCAGGAATGCTGTCACGTGGTCGCAACCTAACTTCGAGGGAATCTGGAAGACAGAAGCAAGCACCTGAAATAGACAAGGAGCGCCAACTGTTTCTGGCCCTACCACTGCTTTGATGAGAGAAGCAGTTTATCTATTTACTCATGCATAATGTTTCCAAGGGATATTTTACCGGAATAAAAAAAATGGCTGAAGAAAAATACATGCAGACACTGATCCAAAAAATAAAAATGCTTATTTCAAATCTAAGATTGCCTCATTCTGGTCTGCTTCTGAGAATAGAAAACTTTTATGGTTTGACCAAGTTCAGGAAGACTGTGGATAGACTGATATACTGACTTGTCAGAATCAATAAACAAGGACATCATCCCCTATAAATGCTGAGCTTCCATTCTAGAACAGTAGATCCAGAACAGGGCATAAAGCTTTGGTGCCCGCCATTCATTCCATCCTTTTCCTAGTTGGCCTTCTCAGGCTACCGAGACTAGACACTTAAGACCTACATTCTCCAGACATAGCTTGCAGCTTGGATTCTGAATGCGATCTAGATTTGACAAATCACATGCGCTCTGCGTGGGATTGGGCATTTGGAAGTAAGGTGGAGGCCTTGCCTCTGCAGTGGTGTCAGGTCTTCCTGTAGACCTCCTCCCAGAGACAGTTGAAGTTTATCATGCCTTTCTCAGCAGATGTTCCAAGTGTCCACACATAAGTTCCATGGGTCCGCTGTGTCCAGAGGCACAGTGGAGGACACAGATGCTGTTGAGTGAATCACAGTTCTGGAGCTAGAAGCATGGTGGCTTTTTAATTACAGCGATTCCTGACTACAACACAGGGCTGGTGGTGGTCTGGAGCTAGTAGCTTCCTGATCAGATGGAAGCTCTTTTGGTGGTCCTGCTTTGCCGTGAACTTAGAGAGCTGTTTTCTTAAAACTCGACCCAGAATTTACTTATTGAGCCCCTCTTCTGCCCACTCTTAAGCTCTTAATGATTTTCTATGTCATTTAATTCCTTCCTGATTAAACCAGCTATAGTCGATTCTGTTTACATCAATTAGGTCCTGACTGATACAAGACCCAAATGTGGAACAGTTATAAATCTTGTCTTGATGAAATAAAGAAAAAGACAGTACCATGTGGGGACATTTTTAGTAACTTACTCATATGGTCTCCCCTGTATTAGGATATGTACAATTCTCACTCAAACCCTATTTTCTTAACATTTTGTAGGCACTACTGGTTTTTATAAATGAGTTAAAAATTGGGGCACCTGGGTGGCTCAGATGGTTAAGCCTCTGCCTTCAGCTCACCTCATGATCTTCAAGTCCTGGGTTCAAGGCCCATGTAGGGCTCCTAGCTCTGCGGGGAGTCTGCTTCTCCCTCTGCCTCTCTCCTTCTGTCTCTCTTCCTCTCCCTCTCCCTCCCTTTCACCCCCGTCCATGCCCCCTGCATCTCCCTTTGCCTCTCCCCCTCTGCTTCACCCCTTTGCCTCTCCCCTTCCCCCTCATCTCTTCACCTCCTCCTCTGCCTCTGCCCTTCCGCTCCTGCTCTCTCTGTCTCTCTCTCAAATAAAATCTTAAATAAATAAATGAGCTAAAAATTGAATAAGGGTCCTTAAAAAGGTAACAGAAGCTGCAGGTTATCCTTCTTTTTTTTTTTTTTTCATAGCCGGGATCAGCAAACATTTTCTGCAAGTGACCAGACAGAAAATATTTTTGGTTTTGTGGCCCATATGCTCTCTTTCACAACTACTCAGCTCTGCCCTTGTAGTGTAAAAGTAACAACAGGCATTATGTAAATGAATGGGTGTGGTTATGGCCTAATAAAACTTTATTTACAAAAATAGGCAGTGGCCAGATTTGGCTGGCAGGTCATAGTTTGCCAATCCTTCTTCCACAGTAATAATATCCTAAATTTTATAGATGGGCACCATGGCCACTTGGAATGAAGACTGCACGTCTCAGGCTTGCTTGCAGCTAAGAGTGGTCATGTGATTAAATGTGATGTAAGGCCTACAAAAAGTAGTTTGGGGATGAAAGAAGCATGCATTTCTGTCTCCTTTTCTCCCTTTCTGCTGACTGGAATGTGGTCACAGTGCTGAAAACTCCAGCAACCATCTTGGATGAGGTAGTAACCTCAGGACAGAAAGACATGCCTTAGAGAAGTAACAAGACAGAAGGTGACTAGAGCCTTGACATCTGGGAATGTAAGGCAGACACTTGAATATATAAGAAAGAGGTAAACTATTATCTAGTTTAAACCACTTTGTGTTTTTTTTTTTCTGTTAATCACAAACAATCCTAACAGATCAAGCAAGAATTCAAAAAGCACAGTAAGTAAATAAGGAGCTGCTCAATAAATGATTTTTACTGAAATACTAAATGGCCATGAATTGAAATCAGCATGACATGAAATGAGATGAAATGAGGTTATCAGGGGTTGGCGCAAACGATCTAAATGTCAACCTTTTTTTTTGAGAAAGAGAGTGAGCTCAGGCACATAGGGTGGGAATGGGGGGAGGGGGGCTGGCTGGAGGGAGAGAAAGAATCCAAGCAGACTCCATGCTCAGGGTGGAGCCCAACAAGGGGCTCAGCCACAACCCAAATATCATGACCTGAGCCAAAAATCAAGAGTCAGGTATTCAACCAATTGAGCCACCGAGGCGCCCCGATCTAAATGTTAATTTTAATTACAAAATGTAAAAATGTACTTGGTTTCTGGTATTTGCAATACCACATTTCTGTATATGAACTTTCTTGGTAGAAAGTAATTTCATTTATTCATGATATGAAATAGAGAAAAATTAATTACATCAAAAGGAAGTAAAACAAGTCTAAATCTAGTTATATAGTGAGAATTAAAACATCATAACTAAAATACCCACCAGTTACAGGATAAGCCTCCATTATATATAGTGTTCGTATTTATATCACAGTTTAGTCACTGTGCTACAGAAATAGCTTTCTTAGTTTTTACAAATATTTCTCTATACCAGTAATACCATTAAAATAGTTTTCCCATCTCTATCCATCTCCCCAACGCTCCCTATAAAGGGAGTATCTCATTGGGTACTACTTGTCTTTCCAGGTTAAGAAAAAAAATTCTGAAGTAAGCTCTAGCTAAACCCTTTATAACCTTGCTATTCAATGTATGCTCCTTAAAAAAAAAAAAAAAAAAAAAAAAAAAAAAAAAAAAAAAAAAAAAAAAAAAAAAAAAAAAAAAAAAAAAAAGCAAACAAACAAAAGGGCAAAAGTAGACCCGTAAGTATGGAAAACAAACTGGTTGTTGCCAGAGGAGAGGGCAGCAAGGCAAAATGGGTGAAGGGGAGTGGGAGGTATAGGCTTCCAGTTACGGAATGAATAAATCACAGGGATGAAAGTTACAGCATAGGGAATATGGTCAGTGGTATTGTAATAGTGTTGTATGGTGACAGATGGTAGTTACTCTTGTGGTGAGGAAGGGTAACATAGAGAGTTGCAGAATCACTATGTTGCACACCTGAAACTAAGGTAACATTTCGTATCAACTATACTTCAATTAATCGAGCAAGCAAGCAAGAGTATGGTCCTTGGATCATTGGCACCACCTAGGAGCTAGTTAGGAATGCAGAATCTTGGGCCACACTGAATCATAAGCTGATTTTTAATAAGATCACCCAGGTGACTTTGTATGCATGTTCAAGTTTGAAATACTGCTTTTTAATTCTTCTGCACTGACATTCAGTAGCAAATATCCTTTAACTTTTTAGCTCATTCAATCTCAGAAAAAACCAATAACCCAAGTGAAATACTTCTGTATTCCTAAACTACCCATCAAACACAATAACTAAGGTCAAATATCAGGAAGCAATAAAAAGAACTAAAATTAGCATATATGTCTCATAGGATCAGATTCTTTCCCTTTTGTGATCTCAAAGCACTTATTTTTAGTAGGAAAGATAATAGGCTTATCTCAGGTCTTGAGGATGAAGAATGAGATTTTAGTCATAAATCCTTAACGATAAGATGCCATATCTGTAAAGCTATTTGGAGATCCTACAGAGTCTATTAAACTGTGCTAAATAAAACTGGTAGTTTTATTTCTTGAAACATCAATTTATTAAGAGCCTGATACAAAGGCTATTATATTATACTATTCTCACTACAAATATTTCAGTTTCACGTTACTATAAGTGAAAGACTATAAAAACTCATATCTTTTTCAATGATGGTTAACACATCCAAATGTATGCTTTAGGGATTTGGAGGAGAGTACAGATTTAAAAGTACAACTCTGAAGAAAAGTTAAAAGCTTCTAGAATTAGAATATCTAAAGGAAATTGAAAAATAATCTAACCTCTGTCAAAGAATGGTTTCTGGCTGTTCACAATCTCCGGCATCAACCAGAAAAAAAAAAATTAGTTCCATATAAAGGATGAGAGTTTCAGGTAAGGCATAAAATTAATAATGGTATATCTCTTTCTTTAAGGGTATTTAAAAATATATTGGGTAGAACCCATCCGGATCTAATTGTGGCCTTGACTAGACAGGGAAAGATAGATTCTATGACTCCTCAACGTCTTTTTCAACTTAACATCCATTGAATAGTCTCTGCATAAATAAAATTCCATAGTGAAAATCAACTCAAGCCCCTTGTACCTTCCGCCATTCCATTTTCTAAGCTTTGGCTGAAGTATTCAGAAATACTGGCAGCTATATTACTCCTTCTAAAGAAGAAGTAAGTAGTAAGATTCTTGATCCCTTTCATACTGGCAGTTTTAAAGACTTTGCATTTCTGATACTTCTTTGAATTCATATTCTAATGTACATAATAAGTTCTTTTCCTGCAAGTTTGACATATCAATTTATGCCTGAATCAAAAGCCTTATTAAATGTCTCGGTCAAGAACAGGAAGATTCATTAGATTCACCTTTTGCTGAATCCCATGTGATCTCTACACAGCAACTGCGGTGACCAACCCTCCCGTTTCCTGGGACTGGAGAGACTTTCAGTGCTGAAGTCAAGACTATGGGTAACTCTATAATTTAATTATACATTTTTCTGTGTGTGCGTGTATGTGTGCATGTGTGCTTGGGTGCACACTTACATGTGCCTGCTCGTATACATAATTTTCATGTTCTTCTAGATTTAACTTCACTTTAGAAGACAGAATAACAAGCAAATAAATAATGCCTCTTTTCAAGGTACGGGCTATGGAATGAACTGTGCCATTAAGCCGGTAGTTAGCTGTTTATCAACTTATTTTTCTTAAGGATAAGAAAAAAATCTGACAGGGGCATCTGGGTGGCTCAGTGGGTTAAAGCCTCTGCTTTCGGCTCAGGTTGTGATCCCACGGTCCTGGGATCGAGCCCCACATCGGGCTCTCTGCTCCTCGGAGAGCCTGCTTCCTCCTTTCTCTCCCTGCCTGCCTCTCTTGCCTACTTGTAATCTCTGTCTGTCAAATAAATAAATAAATAAAATCTTTAAAAAAGAAAAAAAGAAAAAAATCTGACGATCAATATCGGTATTGCAAAAAAAAAAAGAAAAGAAAAGAAAGAAAGAAAGGTCCCCCAAATAGAGACATCTTATCTTGACTATGGTACAAGTGAACAGTTATTGAAACGGTACTTCCCTTTTGGCCTTGGTAAATCCATTTTTCCAAGAGTGAATTCATTTTCATCTTGCAAGGCTGACAGACTGAAATTCACACACTGCAACGGGCGGAGGGCATACTCTGAGCCAGGTGGCTCGTCATGTGTAATGAAAGGGATTTTCACCATCTTGTCAATCTCATTTTTTCAAAATATTCATAAAATGGTAGAATTGGCTGTATCTGTTTCTTTTAAACAGCACGGCAGTATAAAGCAACTGATGCTGAATTACTCAACTTATTAGACCAAAAAAATGTTTCGAGGGTATAGAAACATTGATTGAATCAATGAAAATCCATGAATCAAGAATGATACTTAAAAAAGAAAAAGTCCTCTCCCCACCCCCCACCCCCGCCTCGCACAACCAGAGCCCTCATTTGAGGAAGTTACTAGTAAGTTTTTTCCTTTGAAAACATGTATCCAAGAGGGAATATTAAATATTTATTCCACCACTTGTTAGACTATATTATAGAGTAACCAAAACAACCCCACTTGATGAGGAAAAGCTTTATCTCATAGAAGAATGTCATCAACTAAGAGAAAAGGAAGGACTGAATTAGGTTTTAATCATTGTTGATCCCTAATGAAATTATTGACCCAGGCAAGGACTGTCAAATAGTGTTAAAAGCATTAAGTGCATGATTTATGGGGAATCTGACTTTCGCAGAGCGCCAAAGTAATACCACAAAGATTTCTTTCTAGTCACAGGAGAAAAACATAAGTGTACGGATTTTCATCACCTGAATCTGGTGTGCAAATTTAGCCCCATGAATGGCGGAGCCATCAAATCTCCTGATGTGACACAATGAACTACAAACCATCACCTATGGCATATCCTAGCCAAAATGTTTAACATGAGTCCAGCCAAAGTTTAGACCTAACTTTCAGCATAAGAAAATAGTGTGAATGGAGGAAGTTCAATGATAGCACCAGAAGGCAGCCAGACAAAATTAAGATGAATCATTCTGTTAAGATCCTTGGTCTGGTCTATTCAACAAGTCAGTGTATAATGGGAAAAAAATTAAGGATGATGCTAGAGTAAAAGAAATCTGAGAACCATAAAAACTAGATTCAATATGTAGGACTAACTAGCTCTAAAGGGTATTATGAGGATAACTGAGAAATCTGATTGGGGATAGACTATTACATAAGATTAAAATTTTGACTCATAAAGGGAAAGACCATTAGAAACCCAGGATACAAAACAACTTGCAAAGTCTTATCTCATTTTAACAAAAATACATCCATAAGTATAAAGTATCTGAAAGCAAATCAAAAAGATATTAAAGATAATCTCCACTAGTAGGAATATAGAGCTTTTCTTCTCTTAATTTTTGCTTATCTAATTTTCTAGCTCTCTCAAGGTGCTTATACAGTATTTGGAACAGTAAGACTTTTTTTATTAAAAAACTGTAAGAATTACACAGTGAGAGTGGGATTGTCATGATTCAATGCCCTTAGAGTTTTAGACCATTCTGGTACCTAGCAGTGATTACTGCAACAATTTTTGATGACTTCAAACAGAGAACTTTTAATCCCTGGTAAGGATTATTAGAGAAGACTTGCTCATCCCCCTTCTGTTTATTGCTAATAATATGTCTTCTAAACATAAGACAATGGTTCTGTTTTAAAGGAAGGAAAGAATTAAGAAAAAAAAAACAGAAAGGCAGGGCACCTGGGTGGCTCAGTTGGTTAAGCGACTGCCTTCAGCTCCGGTCATGATCCTGGAGTCCTGGGATTGAGTCCCACATTGGGTTCCCTGCTCGGCAGGGAGTCTGCTTCTCCCGCTGACCCCTCTCCTCTCATTCTCTCTCTCTCTCTCAAATAAATAAATAAATAAAATCTTTTAAAAAAAAGAAAAGAAAAAAACAGAAAGGCAATGAAAGGAAATTTGTGAAGAAGGCAACAGGGAAGGACAGACGTGAGAAATGAAAGAGGAAGCACATGGTAACTATTTTCAAGTACTATGATACACCCATGAATGGAGCCTCATTGGCAGTCCCTACCCCTCCACCTGCTAACTTCTGTCTTCCCAGGTCTGAGCACAGCCGTTTTAGCCCTATAAACAATTGAAATTACCTACCCACTCACCTCTTTCTCCCTAGACTGAGATAAGGGGCTGGTTTTTGAAACCACCGAAACTAGCCCAAGAATCTAGCCCAACCCCTGGAATAGAATGGATGCGTATATATCTACTCATTCAGAAGTGCTCCAAGAAAACACAATCTAATATTTATAATATTAGGAAGCACCCTATAGCCACTACTACTACATCTCTATACATCACAGAAATTAAAGAAACACATTCTGAAGTTGATGATATCCAAAACAACCAGACAGAGAATTCCTGCCAAGAAGGCTATAGACATCAGGAAATCAGTGTTCCACGGGATCAGCAGATGATTTCAGATATTGTAGCCTCTGCTCTGTTTGCAGACAGCACCTGCGGTGGGAGGGAAGTCTACTTCCTGGGTGTGTGGCATGCAGCCCCCTGCCCCCCTCCCCCCGCGTATCTCTTCTATCTTACTGGGAAGCCAGAGTTGAGTCATAATTGTAGGGCCGGGGCCAGACCTGCATTTTAACTCCTCAGGTCTGCAAACAAAGTCCCTAAACTTGCCAGATTCTTGGCTCCATTATTTAGTAGCTATATGACCTTGAATGCAGATTCCTCGTCCATAAAAGCCTGATACTAGGACTGTGCCCAGGACATTGTGTGAGTAAGAAATAAAGTGGTTCACCTAAACCCTGGACAGTGCCTGGCACCCAAATTTCTGTAATTATCAGCTCTTGTTACTGTTCTTTCTTTCAGTGAAGGGTTCCAATACGCCCCTAGTTACTCAAGGCTGAGGGTCATCCCAGAGGCCTCCCTGCCCCTCCCACAGGAAATTGGCCACGTCCACAATTAGCATTTATGACTGCTCCATTTTTAGGGAATACAAATGAAAGCAGTGGGCATAAAATACAGGCCTCCCAATATCTAGCCTTCGCCCATTTCTTGGCAGACTCATGATTTTCACAATTTCCTTTACGCCTCCGAAACTTTAGCTGTAAGCCACAGTCATTTGTTTATCTTCTTAAGGATGTTACTTCCAGTGGGAATCTACCTTACTGTTATTTAAAAACAAAAAAACATAAAACACTCTTCATCTGCCCCCTTCAGGTAAATATGACATTTAACAATAACTGAGAAAGTAACTGCTTTCCAAAAGACACTCATGATTTAGAAATGTACCCATCAGTGTGTGATTTTTGTTCCTGAAAATGACTTGTATTGCCTACTGAAACTCCTATCATACTTTAAAAAGTTGGAAACAGAATTTTCATATCTATTTTAAAATCTCTGTTTCAGTGAATTATTAAAGTCAGTTTTTAAAAATTGAAATGTCACATGTAGTGATTAATTTACAAGAACTGGTTGATATCAGGGAAGACCTATAAGCATAATTTTAAGCAGACTCCTTCTGTAATTTGTGGATGGGCTGAAAACAAATGGTAAAAAAGCCAGAAATCAACCTGTCCTGTGTGAACCTGTCTTGTCTTAAAGTATCTTTTTTAGAGGTGACATGAAAAACAAGGCTCCGATTAACCCAAACTTGAGTCCCAACCTTTAAAATTATTATCAAGCCAAGATTTTTTTTAAGATTTTATTTATTTATTTGACAGAGAGAGAGAGACACAGTGAGTGATGGAACACAAGCAGAAGGAGTGGGAGAGGAAGAAGCAGGCTCCTGTCCAGCAGGGAGCCAGATGCGGGGCTCGATCCCAGGACCCTGGGATCATGACCTGAGAGGAAGGCAAATGCTCAATGAGTGAGCCACCCAAGTGCCCCAAGCCAAGATTTTTTACAGTATGAAGCAATTAAAATTATATTGCTTTCGCTAAAAATAGCCTAGTGATCACATTAATACATATTTTTTACTAACAATTATATTTTGCTGGAAATAAATATTTTTGCATCACTGAGAGATAAAACAGTTATTTTAAAACATTATTGGGACGCCTGGGTGGCTCAGTTGGTTGAGCGGCTGCCTTCGGCTCGGGTCATGATCCCAGTATCCTGGGATCGAGTCCCACATCGGGCTCCTTGCTTGGCAGGGAACCTGCTTCTCCCTCTGCCTGCCATTCTGTCTGCCTGTGCTTGCTCGCGCTCCCTCTTTCTCTCTCTGACAAATAAATAAATAAATAAATAAAATCTTTTTAAAAAATAAATAAATAATAAAATATTGTTTACCTTTGCCTTTTAAAAAAAATTTCTGTTTCTTTGTGTTTTACAATTTATATAATAGCACAATAGTGCACATACACAATTTACAAATAATGATTGTATATTAGAGATACCGGCCCACAGTATTTTTACTAATCAGTGTGTATAATTAAAAAAGCTTAAGTGCCATTGCCTTAGATCAATTTTTTTTTTCTCAAAGCATGGTTTGAGAAACACCTGTGTCAGCATCACCATGGGGCCGAAGCCCAGAAAACCTGACTTTCAGCATGTATAGTTGGGATCTGGAATGTGCATTTTTAACCAGTACCCTTGCTGAAGGCAGTTCATAGTCTACATGTTGAAAAACATGGTGTTGAAGGAAATAAAAAGCATTTTCTGGAGCTCATGATTGCCTGTGAATAAGGCAAGTAAGTGGTAGCCAGATGCAGTGCCCATAATCAGCTGTCTCTTCGTTCATCTTAAGGGGAATACTTTGCAAAACTGATTTCACTCAAGTGTATAATCCTCCAATCCTTGGGGATGACATTATGTCTGAAAGGATAGCTCTGTAATAATTGCCCGTTTAAAAATGTATGTTTCCATGGCATCCATTTACAGCCCTAAAAATGTCATTTCAGGTGTTGTGCAAATCATTGTAGATCATCAGAGGATACACGGATGGAAAGGTTTCAGTAAGTGTGATTTCTTTTGAATTCATCAGAAGGCCCAAGTTTAATAAAGTAGAAAAAGATCAATAAGTAAGTAAGTATGTAACTAAACAAATACATAAAAACTGAAAAGCACAACTTTAAACCCAAAAATCTGCCGTCGTGACCAACACCATTCGGGGCCCATAGAAATGCTTCTACACGCCCTTTGCTGTATGTCCTCAAAGAAAAAGTGATTCCATCCAAAAATTGTAAAGGTTTCGGTTATCCTGCTAAGAATACTGGAGGTGAGCATTGCTTCCAAGAGCAGGGAGAAAAGACAAATTGATCATCGCAGCAAATCCCACGAACGCAATCTAGACTTACCTCTCGCGGTACTTGTTTTCCAGGAGTGCTGGGGATCATTTTCTTGCTTCTCCAACACATGCTTCCGTAGGTATCCAATATTTAGCCAATCTCTTCAATGATTGCAACCTGGCAGCGAAAGAACATTTTGCAATATTAAACAATTCATATCACTCAAAGACTGGTAAGTGTGTAGATCTACACAAACCATTCCCAAAATCGGATACCAATGCTTTACATTGACAGCCAGCTGTGCCTTGAACACTAACATTAACAAATAATTTATTTACATAAATTATTAATTTTTCAATATGTTAAATAAAATTTCAGCTTTATTTAAAATCCTGTATTAATTATGAATTTTTCTTTTCTACTTGAATGTTATATACAATGTAGTTTAGAATTAAAAATAGCACTTCATAACGATATATATTAAAATAAATTTAAAATTGTCTATATTGGGGGCGCCTGGGTGGCTCAGTGGGTTAAAGCCTCTGCTTTCGGCTCGGGTCATGATCCCGAGGTCCTGGGATCGAGCCCCACATCAGGCTCTTTGCTCCGCGGAGAGCCTGCTTCCTCTTCTCTCTCCCTGCCTGCCTCTCTTGCCTACTTGTAATCTCTGTCTGTCAAATAAATAAATAAAATCTTTAAAAAAATTGTCTATATTTGTTTTAATGTACATTCTTGATTAAAATATATTCCTATGGTTCATATATTCGATATATTTTGGACACTTTTCGTAAAATTACATTTTATTTTAATTCTTTCAGGGCACAAATGTTGAGACAATATTGATTACAATAACACAATGATTTTTATTGAAATGAAGACCAGAAAAATACATTTTATTAAATAACTACACAATAAATTATGAATTATGTCTCTTTCATTTTATTACTCATCTAACATTGCCAGTCCAACAACAAAATATCCAGACAAGTGCAGTAACAATTAAACCAACTCGCCTTTGATGTTTTCCCAACAAAAATCATAACTTTAGGGGCGCCTGGGTGGCTCAGTGGGTTAAAGCCTCTGCCTTCGGCTCAGGTCCTGATCCCGGGGTCCCGGGATCGAGCCCCGCATCCGGCTCTCTGCTCTGCAGGGAGCCTGCTGCCCTTCCTCTCTCTCTCTCTGCCTGCCTCTCTGCTGACCTGTGATCTCTGTCAAATAAATAAATAAAATTTTTTTAAAAAAATCATAACTTTACATAGTTTCCGATTTTTCCTCATGATAGTATAGTTGTCAAGGCAGACGGATGTGACGTATTTTATTTAACAGTCATTTAGCTTGACTTGTAACTTCTAAATATTTAGACATATGGTGTGTAGGCATTGATTGTACTCTTGCCTTGGACTACACAAACATTAGAGGCAGGCCTAAAAACTATCACAAGTGAAAATAAGACAAAACAAAACAAAATATAGACAAAACAACAAGAAGAAGCTCATGATGTCGTAGAAGCCACTATCATCTCTGTAGGCTTCTCAGTCAAAGCTACTGGTTTTGACCCCATTTGAGATACACCATTTGTAATCGTGCTGTGTCTACCCCTGTAACAAAGCAACATTTCCAAATTTCTAGGGCTATTCCAAAGAATTTTTTTTTTTCCATTGCTGAGTCACTTTCCTGCCTGGTAGGAAGGGTGTTCTCCAGATTTAGAGAACCCACAGAAGAGTCAGCACTTACAGCTTTTGAATGTGAACCCACACATGAAGACAAACAGGAAGTACAGCCTTTTACCGTGATGCCGGAGCCGTGCGAAGTTGTCACAGCCTAGGTGACATTGAGATCCCACCGGTTCCCCACCTAGGAAGAAGGTCACATTCAGAAAGAAAAGCAAACACATTGGCATCCAATTTCCTGCTGGAGCCAAAAGTGTGCAACCACATGTTTAGTTGTGCCTACGATTATGCAGTCAAGTACTGAAAGTGCTTTCTCTCTACCTTCCCCGTGTACCAGCAAGGAGGCAGCTAGTTATAGTCAGGTGATTCAGCAAACAGCTCTGGCCCCTGCCTGACTGCATTCAAATCCGGACTCCACCAGAGATCAACCAGAAACTTTGGGCAATTCTATCCCTACTTGTCCTTTTCTACAAAATGGGCACTAATGGGTGCCTACTGCAAAGGGTGACTGTGAGAATTACATAAGCTAAGTGCCTAGAATAGTACATGGGAGTGTAGTAAGTGTTATGGGCACATTATGTAATTTTTTTAAAAAATCCGTAATTATGTCCCCAGTTACAAGAGTCCAGAAGAGCTGTATTAGGACAGTCTGTTTTGAGCTGACTGCTACTGCAAGTCCAAGGAAAAAATGTGACATTTGGATATTGCAAGGCTTCTCTTATCCTAGACTTTGGGCTATTTAAATTGCACAATTCACTGGCATACACGACTTTTTTTTTTCCTTTTCCCTTTCTTGTGTAGTCCACACTCCTTTCTTAACAGGATTTGTGGTAGCCGCCAGCATCAAAGCACACTTAGCAAAGATCAATGAATATCAAAACAAACGGATGGCTAATCAATTACTTAGGATCACTGCACAGTTCTAGATCTAGACCTGATTGCGCCCCCAAAACAGTTTCTTGTGGTGGGGGGGCTTTGGGGCCCAGATACTTGGGCAACATTAGTCTCCTCAAGCTGAGGAGCGGTGGGGGCTTCTCTCTCTAAGCCTCAAGAATTACCTCACTGCCACGTACCACAAGTTTATTCACAAAACTTCTCTCCTCCAATCCCCCTTCTCCCTTTAACAGTTTTCCAAAGGCGTGTAAAGGTGGAGGGCCAGAGGCAGGTTGCAGGAAGTCCTGGACAAGAGAAGGAGAAAGGAAAGATCATGAGCTAACCGTGTGTTTACTCTTCCATATAGTTTTTTCAATGGAAGCCCTAAAAATCTCTCTTGAAATGCAGAAGTTTTTGGCATAAAACCTGAAAAAGTCTGATGTAAGAGGTGAAAATGCTGTTTTTCAATCAGGCTCAAATTTCTGAAATAATGATCTTTTTGCATGTTTTTGGGAAGGATGTTGGTAATATGGTTACAAAATTTTTAGCAGACACATAAAATGGCCCTTCTATCGTCTTCAAGCTCCCTCATGCATTTCTACAGATGATTTACAGATTTACTGGATTCAAGCAATCTTTATATCAGACAGCTTTGAACATTTTAGATGAGGTATGTTTGTTTTCTGGGGCTTTCTTAACAAGTTTGTAAGCTAGGCAAGGATCATGTCTTTTAAATCACATTCGATGCAGATCTTGGCACTGCAGTTTGCATGCAGGTGTCCCATAAATATTTACTGTTGATTATTTTTTTAAAAAACAATGAAAAAAATAGTATGAACTTTGTGGGGTTTTGGGGAGAGGCAGGAGGAAGTGAGCCCGGAAACAGTAATCCTTATACGTTAAACACCGTTTTCCGTGACTTAAAAAAACATAAGCATCAAAACCCAAACACCAATACCGTGCCCAAAGATATGTCAATACCTTTTTTTAAAAGGGGTTAAAATAAAAAAAGAACAGCGTCAAAACTATTGTAAAAATAATTAGGCTAATTCTCTAAACACATGTAACGCATTGTCAGGAAGAGAGGGGAGAAAGCACGCTTTCTTCACATCCCCTTTCCGATTCTCTTTGTTTGTAAAGGTCTCTGGTCATCTAAAAAGCACTTTGCTTAAGCCCATTTGTGGTAACTTCGTACAGGTGTGCATTATGGAGGGTACAGGCTAAGTTCCCTTGGCTAGGAAACTCTAAAATTCAGTGACTTTTTTCTCTCATAAGAGTCCAAAGCTGAGTAGTGCAGGTCCAGGGGGCCAGCAGATACAACTTCCAGACAAATCTAGCCTGCTGTCTGTTTCTGTTTCTGAGGTAAACATGTACAGTTTGTACATATTTAAATGACGGGGGAAAAGTCAGATGAAGCACATTGTGTGGCACATGAAAATTACATAAAATTCAATCTTCAGTGTCCATTAAATAGTTTGACTGAAACACAGCATTGACTCATTCATCGTCAAGCATTATCTATGACTGCTTTCACACTGCAGTGTCAGAAATGAACAGAGACCTTATGACCCACAAAACCTAAAATATTTACTGTGCAGCCCTTTCTAGAAAGAGTTAGCTGAGCCCAAGCCCAGAAGCTCTTGCCTGTGTGGTCCATTCGAGGCCCCAGGTTCCTTTCATCGTGTGGCTCTGCTGTTCTTTGAGTTGTTATCTGATCAATGGATGTGGGTCACTGCCACATCCGTGTTCCAGTCTTTGGTAACAGGGAAGAGTTAAAGAGGAGGACAAGCGATTTCTTTTTAAGCAAGTTAAGCAAAAGTTGAACACATCACTTTTGCTCACAGGCATTCCTTTGATGAACTTATTCAAATATCCTACACATAGATGAAAACAGGATAAAAATGAAAGCAGAAAGGATGGATGGGGTGGGAGGTCAGCCGAAAGCTTGATACACCATGAAGTACATATAGTAATTAAATCTTAAAACTCTATTGAGTATTTGAAGTCCATTAGGTTCCAAACAGCGAGTCCCACATACTAGCTTGTGATCAAAAGTCTTCACTATATTAATTTAAATGGTCATGTTTTGATGTGCAAGCAAATTGATTTTCAAGATAGAATAGTCTCCTGGGAGAAATTCTTGTATTTCAACGCACCACTTGAGGACAAAATGTTCTCCAGATTCCCCTCTGGGCCCCAGAACATAGTATATTTTCACGTGTGTAATGGAGTAGAGAGACTCCAGGATCATTGGTGGCTACTGGAGATATTTTGGAATCAAGCAAAAAGATGACATACTAGTGTCCCAAGGTGACTTCAGGTCCTGTGTCCAGCTCTGTGAAGTAGAAAAAAACATTACCCCCCCCCCCCGATCTCAGCTCTACTGACTGTTTATGATTTGAAGTTCTGTACTTTTATGTAGCTAATGTTTTGAGGAAATGGTGGCAACAAAACATTTGCATTTTTGTTCAGAGTGAAATTGACTAATATGCAATCAGATTGAAGGTTCTCATCTTGACTGGTTGCTTTATGAAAAAAAGTAATTCACATTCCATAAAGAATTGAGCAAGAAAAAGACAATGCATTTTACTTTTCAAATCATGGATGGCGGGGACTCATCACTTTGACAACTAACCTTATATTGCTCGTGGCCACTTACCACTTGGTTATGTGATGTGTTTGCAAAGCTCTGTGCAGCCCGTACTCCACTCTGGAGAATATGGCTGCCTGAAACTGCTCTCCTGCTTCGAGCAGGACAGCGACAAAATAAACGGCAACTTCGTCCTAAAACAGTACTGAATTAGCCTTCTAAATTAGAACCATAACCAGGCCATGCATATTACTATTTTGATACTTGACATGCTCTGAAATTAGAAACAGAATAATATTGGAAGTCTTTGGCACGCAAGATGGTTTTAAAATTCTGAAGATTAAATTTATTACAGTCTATTGGGTGTTTTGCAACATCTCTTAAAGCCTTCTTAGACCAACCTACACGTGGAAAGGAATTCGCCATGTGTACCAGAAAAGTAATTTCAAATCAATGGGGGAAAACTCCTTATTAGACACCATAGGAATAACTGGTTATTCAATTGAAGAAGAAGAAAAAAATCAAATTACATTTCTACCTCACAAGATATACAGGTTAATTCCAGGAGGATTAAAGAGCCAAGTGAAAACAATTTTTTAAAAGATTTGGAAGAAAAATTTTTTATAAAAAGCCTTTGTAAGGAAGACACAAAACCAAGAATTCATAAAGGGAAATGCAGACCTATTGACCTATATTTAAGTTTAAACCTTCTGTAAGACAAAAATAAAATAGGCTAAAGGCAGACATCAGACCAGGTAACATATTTGCAATATATAAAGCATATATATAATGGAGAAATGATTTATAAAGGACCTTTATAAAATTAACAAGACATCTGATAAAGATATGTTTCTTCAATTAAGAAATACAAATGGCTCTTAAACAAAGGAAAACAAGTGAAACAAATGAAAATAAGACATTATTTTACTCATCAGACTGGCAAACATTATGGAATCCAAACATAAGAAATGCAATGTAGCATGTCAGTGAATGGGGGTACAGGTTGGAAGGAAATTTGGAAATATCCATCAAAATTTTAAAATCATGTCTCCAACCCAGCAATTCTACGTCTGTGTAGCTATTCCTGGAAAAAATGTTTACACATGTGCAGAAATAACCCTAAACAAGGGTGTTTAATGTTTATAATAGTGAAAACTGAAAAGGCAGCAAGGAGGATGGGGAATGGCTAAATGGATTATTGGAGCATTATGTAACAGTTAAAAATATGGAATTATATCTATATGTCCTAATATGAAAGTTCTCTATGAAATTGAATGACAAAGCAAGCTTTAGTTTAATTCTGCCTGTCTGTGAGTGTGTACATCTATATAAGGGTACAAGGTATGGTCTCATCTATTTCAGAAGGTCATAAAACAAAACTATAATGTTTTGTTTGCATTCGCATATGTGAACGCACCAAAACAAGAGTCAAAGTCTACACATCAAACCAGCAGTGGCCACCTCTTGGTGGTTGCCTCCCAGGAACGTGATTGGGTGAAGCTGGCAGAAGAGGAACTTTCACTTAGACCCTGTCCTTTGATTGTGAGTGAATTTATGGAGAAGACCCTCTCTGAGAGGATTTATCCTGCATTATTCATGCAATTAAAGCTAAATTACAATCAAAGCACTAGTGTCTTGTGAGAAATTGGGAGGCCCCCCCGATTCTCCTGGTTTGCCCGCAATGTTTCTGCAGCTGTGACTTTCACTACTTGTCCGGTTGTTCCACTTACGCATTTCGACATGTATCTCTACAAGTCACACTGGCCAAGTGTGAGGTGAACCTTCTATTTGTTCATAAATTTACTATTTTATAACATTTGGACGCAAAGTGACAGTCATTCCCTGGCTTTGTAATTTATTTCATTGCCTATAAGTAATAACTAGAAAAGAGAGTTTAAAAGCAACACTTATTTTCAAAAAGTTTAACCAATATTTGTTCTGAAATGTCAGGCTCCCTGGTAAAATATCAAAATGCCTAAAATGAAGGCTTTTTTAAAATTAGGAAGTAAAAATTACTTATATTTATAACTACACTCCAGGTTTAACAGAATGAATTAAGATTTCTGTCAAATGTTCTTACTTAACATTTTTCTAGCTTTAGCAACAGCAACACATTACTTTCACATTAAAAAAAAATCTTAATAATAGCATATGGCAAATTTGTGGAAAACTTAATATCTTCATTTGATAGTTGAGTAAATTCAGGCTAAACCAAGATCAAATTAACCAGAATTCAGATTAGAACTCAAATTTTCTGACTTCTGGCCTATAGCTGTTTTTTCTTTTCCCTGCATCTCCCACAAACTACACACTCTCTTAAATCTGCTGATAAGTTTTCTAAAACTTCAAGGTTTATTTCTGAGGACTATAATACAGCATTTCACATACTGAGATTAGAATGTAACATTAGAAGCTCAGTAAAATTCATCTTCAGAAAAGGTGAAATTTAAGATAATCATAACTGTGTCTGAACTGTGGATTAAAATAAAGAAGAAACTTCACTCTTGCAGAGAGGATGAAACTTGGAAAAATAAAATTTTGGTCTATCACAAAATACCCATTTGTATATTACATAGGGATTCTCCATATTACTTCATTTTAAAATTAACCCTTCACTTTTTTTTCATTTTAAAATGGATTTTAATAAACTATAAAGTAATTCTGCATTACTTTTTCAGTGACTTAAAACTATATCAAATTTTTTAAAAGTTTTACAGAAAGATTTTTTTGCTGTGTATTTTATATCAGATTTCAAGAAAACAAATCTTACATGTAAATATATCTTCAGTCAGAGTTCCCCAAATGCTCTTTAAAATTGTGTAAATGCAGGTAAGCTTTAAAATTTAAAAGCTCTTTTAAAATTTAAAATGCTCTTTAAAATTGTGTAAATGCAGTCCTAAGCTAGCTTCTATTACAGCATACTGCTCCATGAGTCAGTATTGTACTAAGAAATTGCAAGCAACTACATACATGCGTGTAGATTTTACCCAGCACAGCTGATCAAAATGTATGTCAGAGGGGCGTTTTACAGCTGATTTCATTATAATGTCTGGTGAATACCATCAGTTATATAGACCACAGGAGAGAATCCGTCTTTTTTCCCCTGAATTATCAATTATCGGTTGTTGTGAAACTTAGTGGCTGCAAGTCTGTGGCTCAGATTTTATGATGTATCCCTGACTTTAAATCCCACAGCGAGGACTGTAGACCGATGTGTATGTTGAATTCACACTACAGCAAGTCAAGCGCAGCACCAATGACAAAATGCGAACGCTCCAACCACAAATTATACCATAAAGGAAAACAAGGACATTGGGAAATGTGTTCAAATGATATTTATCAGCCCAATGCACAAAAACTTAAACCTTCACCCTTTTCTGTTTTAGATTGCGCCACTGCCCGGTTTACCGTCGCGTATTTTGGGAGATAACATAATGGAAAATTCGAAGGGTGATTGGTCTTGGAAATAATAGCTTTAATATATATAAATATTTAACCACTTCCAGGCCACATAAAAGGAAGATGCTTAGATAGGCCCTGCCTCCGAGCTGGCCAGCCACCTTGAAGGAGAACAGAACAAATGATGCCATAATTTTCAGGTTTGGGAAAATCGACTTTCGCTCTTACAAAAAGACGAAGGTGTCGCTGCGGCGGCAAGGCCCACGGCAAGAACGCGGGCGTCTTGGTGCTCGGCTCCTTCAGGATCTCCAAGGCTGCTAGGAACACTGAGCTTCCACTGGCACCTAAATCACAGCTTTCGCTACTCTCCTCTTTGGGGAGACGGTGGAAAGGGAACGATCATCAGTAAGAGAATATGAGAGGCATTCTCTCTTTTTGCACCATGTCCCAGCTCGGGATTCTTCCAAGTTCCATCCCCCTTACTCCATGCAGCTTCCTGGCCCAGGGCTCGCCTTCTCTTCCCTACCTGGGTCACAGTGGGTTGGGCACCTGGGCTCGCCTCGCCCCAGCCTTGCCTCCCTCTACCCTTACGGCCCGCGGCGAGCGCAGCCTCTCCAGCGCTGGCCCCGGCCGGAGAACGTGTGCCTGGATTTGAGACAGCCGGGACCTCAGAAGCCCGGGGACACCAGAAAAGAAGCTCCCGGGATGCAAGCATCTCCTGTAATGTGCTCGCGCGTTATAGGCACAAACCCGAGCTCTAACTTCACTCCCTCTAATCGCGAGGAAAATAAAGGGAGCGTCGCAATGCTCTCTCGTGCCTAGCCACGCATGGTTAAATTTCCGGCTCTCGGGCCAGCTAAGACGCGGGATTTGCACCGCAGCTTCTCAGCTCCCAGAGCCGGAGCCGGGCGCTACTTGCGGCTTCTCGGATTTCTCCCCCAAGTGCGAAGGAAAATAACCCCTTTTGCTCTGCGCCTGCGAGGCCGGCGGATCTGAGGGCCGGGCCCCGCTGGGGAGGACTCGGCGGGTCGGGGGCTCCCCGGCAGCGCTTGCAGCGGCGGCTCGTCTGCGAGGGTTAACAGAAGTCCCCGCGGCCGGGAGGGTGCTGAGGCTTCCTCTCGCCGGCCCGGGAACGTGGATACCGCGCCCGCAGGATGTTCGCCGGCTGGGCCGGGCAGTCAAGAAACATGAGAAGACCTCGGTATTCCTGTTCCCGGGCCGCGCGCGCCCGTCTGGGTAAATAAAGCCGAGACGACGGCGGTGGCTGCGGTGAGCGCGCTGGAGCCCGCGCCGAGAACATGCGGCGGGGATGGGAGTGCGCCTAGCGTCGACGCGGGAGAGCCAGCAGCCCTGCCGCCGGCCGCCGGCCCCACCGCCACAGGTACAGTCCTCGGGTCTCGGCGTCCCTGCTCTGGGCCTCGGGGTGCAAGACTTGGCTCTGGCTCCCGAGCGGCTGGTTCCCTCTGCTCCCGGCGCTCTCCCCGCCCTTCCCCCATCCCCCTCCAAGGTCCAGTGGGCACGCGCCCTCGGGTGGCCGAGGCTGGCCCGAGGGTCTGCGAGGAGCCTGGGAGCCCACCTGGCCGCTCGTCCTTGGCTTTAAAATTGTTCGCGGGCGTTGGGCGGGGTAGTTCCGCAGGGAGGGAGCTCCCCAAGCGACAGTTTGGAGCGAGACAGGGTAAGGGTAAGGGGAAAGTACCGGAGCAGAGAAGAAGCGCTGGGGACTGCGCCTGGGCCCCGGATGAGGGCCAGGAATAGCGCTTCACACGCACCCCCCCCCCTTCCGGTCAGGACTCAGCTCTCGGACCTTTGCAGCCCCCTCCCACCTCGCCTACTGCCTGCAGACCCAGATCGCGCCGGGTGTCTGTGGTTGCGGTCTCTGTGTGGGCTTGGGACAACCGGGAAGGCACCTTTAAGCGGAGTCGCTAAGAAAAACTCGCCATTGAATCTGAGGACAGGACTTGGGTAGGGAAACACTGTGGGACTGAAAAAGGGTGTGTTTTACAAATAACGCAGCAGGAACGCAAAGCACTAAGCGCACAGATTTAAAATAATAATAGTAATAATAATATTAATAATAATAATAAAAAAGAACCAAGGCTAGTCCTGACCTTCGAGCACGGAAATTTGCTTTGACACTTTTCGCCGAGGCTGTGTGCACACTCCAGACACGTACCTGTCTGCCTGGGAGGATTCAGCCTTACGGTATACGGGGCAGCCAGCAGAAGTCTGACTTTACTTCCCCACGAATACTGACGGTACCTGTCGCTTAATCGCTATGGTCACGGCCCTAAATGTCGCGCGTGGCCGCTGCTGCGGTGGCTGGAGGGCGGGGCAGGGGGCGTTGGCAAGTGTGGGCGCTCTTCGAGGCAGAAGATCTGTACGTATTAGTGTGGCAGCCTGCGCCGGGGCGGGGCGGGGTGAGGGGGCGCTGGCAGCAGTGCGGAGGCGGCAGGGAAGAAACAGGAGCTACCCCGAGGCGCGAGGCAGGGTGATGGGGGCGGTAACTCGACTGCTCGGCCGCGGTGCGGACTTGAACCTGAGGCCCACGCTCTGCGGCCTGAGGCTCCCGGCCGCCGCGACCCGGGAGGTGAGCTGAAAAGCTTTGTAAAAGGATGGCAGCCGCGGGCTCGGTGGTGCGCGGACCGTGATGCCTCCTTCCGCTACTAACACCTATGCAACCTCAAATGGTTCCCCGAACCCCAGAAAGGGGCGGGTGAGAAAGGGCTCTGAGCTAAGGCTCACACCCGCGCTTTGGAAGAGGACAGCACTAACAGTGGGCCCCGGGAGGCCCGGGACTCCGCCGCCTTTGACCTGCCCGGGCCCTGAGCATCCTGGAGCGGGCTGGGGGATGGTAGAAGACTCCGGGGGAGGGAGACAATGTGGTGCATCCTGACGCCACCTAACTTTCTAGCTCAGGAGTCAGCTAACTTTCCCTGCCCTCACCCCTATCCCCAGGGACCTTAACCGGAGTAAGAATGCACGGGGTTTCGGCCAAACCATCCAGAATCTAGAAAACATGAAAATCCCAGGAATCCCGGTGTGGCCTGGGACTCATTAACGGGACTTGCAAATGCAGTTGTTCATATTGCCCCAAATTTCCCTTCCTTCCAAACCCTCCTTAAAACCCGAGTGGGAGCTCGGAGATGCTTAGACTTCCGTTGTGACTGAAACCCCCCCCCCCCCAGTCTATCCCGCTCCGCTAACCCGAGCGCAGTACTTCCAGATTTAAACCAAGAAAAGAACTCGTTTGGGAATTACTTTCCTTTGCCATCGCAGGTAAATTATTCTTGGTTGAGGTTCCTTGGGAACTCGATCGCCAGGGCAAGGAGGAGGGTAGGGACCTGTCCCGGGAGCGTGCGGGGACCGCAGGAGTGGGGGGTGTAATCAGGTGGGGAGAGGCAAGGGTTCCAGTGTCCAGGTGCGTTGGTGTCGCTGCTCCCCTCGGCTCCCCAGCCCATAGCCTTGGCCAAGTCCGAGGCTCAGGACCTATAGCGATGTGAGCGTTGAGCGGGTAACGTAATGCATCATTTTCTCCTAGAACCCGAGCCCTGCGGAGCTCCCGGCGGCCAGGCCTCGAGGCGCTGCGGCCGCGCGGCGAGCCCCAGCCAGCCGGCACCATGAACACCATCGTCTTCAACAAGCTCAGCGGCGCCGTGCTTTTTGAGGACCGCGGCGCTCCGGAACGGGAACGGGGCAGCCGGCCCTACGGTGGCGTCCTGGACAGTACCCACGCCCGCCCTGAGGTGGGCATTCCGGACGGCCCGCCCCTCAAGGACAACCTCGGCCTGAGACACCGGAGAACAGGGTACGCTCACCTTCCCGGGACCCCTGCCCGCCTGCAGCCCGGAGGGGTGGGAGCGGGGCGGCGCGGGCGTGCAAGTGGCACCCCGGGCCCGTGGGTTAGGGGCCCAGAGTTCCCGGGAGGGCAGGTCTACGCCCCTGGTCCAGCGCATTGTCCTTTTAAGGCATTAGTTTCTCAAAATATAGGGGAATCGGTTCATCAGGACAGCTCAAAAGAGGCTTGCTGGAAACTGAGGACGCCTGGAACGGCCCCTCCGTCCCCCGATAGTTGGACCTCAGGACGGGGGGCTACCTGTCCCTCCCCGGAGCACGGGTGCAGACGCGCGGCCGAAAGGACCGAGCGGGATGCCTAGGAACGGGGCAGGGCTAGCAGTCGGGGCTTCCCCTCTTATGTCACGACAGGGCCTCGCCAGGGCCTCGAACCTCCCGCGCCGAGGTGTTGGCAAGGTCGGCTCTTCGCAGGGCGCCCCGGACGCGCGCGCGCGCGGCTCGGCTGGGCCCGCTGCGAGCCCGGAGGGGGAGGCCGCGGGTCTCCAGGGCCGGGTTTCGATTTAGCCGGGTGAGGGGCTGCTGGGGAGCGAGAACGCGCGGGTGGGCCAGCAGCTCCGGCTGCAGAGGCGTCCCGGCGGCTCCCCGAGCGCCCCGCGGGGGGAGGGGCGGCCGGCCTTGGCCGTCTCCACCTGAGCGATTGCATCAGCTGCTTGTTCTGCGGCGTTGTTGGTTAGTAAAATAGAGATTAGGTTTCGTCAAAATGTTACTACCAGTCCTTTCGGATGGAGTTGCATTTCAAAGTGTTTAAAGAGGCAAAAGTCCTGGAGGCTGCGGCGCAGGCGCGCGAGCCTCCCCGAGTGGCGGGGCGCGCGGGCGGCCGCGCGGCGACACCTCCCGGAGCCGCCCGGGAGCGCAGCGCGTAGCGTCCGGCTCGAGGCTCCTACGACCCCTAACCCCTTTGAGTGTGCTTTTCCTCACCGACGGAGTTTTCCACACTTTTAAAACTCTCCTTCGGTCGGGAAAAGGCCCCTAGAGTGGGTTTTTTCTTTTTAAGGTTCTGCGTCCTTACTCCACAAACACTTGCTTGGAAAAGTTCCCCTTTTTCCAGAGGATCAAAGGAAATAGCTCCAAGAGAAAGAGCCAGGGCGGCGGGACGGCCATCATCCCGTGCTTTATGCGCGCCGTCCGGTGGGCGACCTTTCCTTCGACCACGGGCGCCGGGAAGCCCCAAGCGGCACGCACGAGTTCCCTAAAAGAACCTTGTTGGAGAGCTGGCGGCAGCCTGACCCGGCCCAGGAGGCCAGAGCCGCTCAGGGGCGCGGGTGCGGGCGGGCGTGGAGAGGGCGGCAGCCCTGCTGCGCCGCCGAATCACACTTCCCCTCAGATCACTTCACCGTCGCCACTTCAACCTCTACCCCCTGGCTACTGCCACATGACCGCCTGCGACAACCAGCCATTTCAAAGAGAGACGCCCAGGGAAGGATATTCGCGCCCAGAACTCGTGCGGCCCCGGCCCCTGCCTCACCTCAGCCTGGAGGCGCGGGGCGGGCTAGTGCGTCCGAGCCGGAAGTCCTGCGCAGCCCGACGCGGGCGCGGTCGCCCTTCCCGAGGGGGGGTGGAGGGGGGGCGCGGGGCTGCGGGCGCGCGAGGGTCCCCAGCCGCAGGGGGGGGTCCCGGGGGCGGCGACCCGGGCCGCGCCGCTCACCGGGGTCTCCTCCTCCCCCGGTGTCCAGGGCCAGGCAGAACGGCGGGAAGGTGAGGCACAAGCGGCAGGCTCTGCAAGACATGGCGCGGCCCCTCAAGCAGTGGCTTTACAAGCACCGCGACAACCCGTACCCCACCAAGACCGAGAAGATCCTCCTGGCGCTCGGCTCGCAGATGACGCTGGTGCAGGTAACCGCGGCGGAGGGAGGAGCCGGCCCGCGTGGTGTGCGCGCGGATCTGCGCCCGGCGCCTCCCGCTGGGCAGGGATGGGGCCCTTCGAGGCAGGTCCCGGGGCTCTGGCCGCTGCCTCAGAGGATGCTGAGGGGTTGTAGGAAGTTTCTGGGTTTCTTCTCAGTCTTACCTGTGGATTCCGGGCTCGTCGGCCCAGGAGGGATTGCGTGGTGTTTTGTGAGGGAGGCGAGTGAAAGTCAACTTCGAGTCACGCATAGGTGTCTGGGAGTCTGTATTGGTGGGTACAGATGGGACTCCCTGCGCTGAGCCTCAGCCTGCGGTGGGCATCAGAATCACCGGCTGGACGGCTTCGAACTCACACAGCTGGGCCCCGCGCCCGAACCCGGATTCGGTCGCGGGTTTGGGTGGGGTCAATAATCTGCATTTCTAACCAGTTCTCGGGATGGTCCTACAGCTGCTCGCCCTGGATGAAACTTCGAGAACCATGCAGAAAAGCACTCTACATTGGGCACCCATATTAAAGATCAAGTACAGGGTAACTTGAAAATTACATTTTTACTGAGAAAGTTAGGACATAGGGTGGAAGGGCAAGAAGTGGGTTTTGATTTTATTTTTATTTTTAAATAAGAGGCATCCTGAGCATTCGCTGGAATCCACACAATTTTGCTGTCGATACCTTTCTACTGGGTCTAAGAAGAGGCCAGGTTCAAGGGGTTATTTTGTTAGGTGCAGAGAGAGGGTGCAAGTTCGTTTCCTCTCCTTTATATCTGACTGGCTTTTTCCTTACACAGTCTTATTTGGTATTCACAAAAACGTGGTGAGGCACAGCCGCAGTGAGCATTTTGTAGATGATGTGACCAAGGCCCTGTGGCAGTTAAGTATTAGTAAGGACTGTAGAGGTAGGCCTGGAAGTAATGTAAGTCCAGATCAAACGCTCTTTCCAACACACCACAGACTTCTTTAATAAATTTGGTGACGTGAACTTTTATATGTGCAAACAAATTTATTCAGAAAGAGGAGGAGGAGCTAAATAAGCTGAGAAGTTTCATAAATTATAGTAGCACACCATTACTGCATTTGTGAAGTTTTGGTCATTCCATTAAATTTATAGCGAGGGGGGTCCCAAATAAAAGATAATATTTAACTACTAGATCAAATAAAACTTGCTTTCCAGAGTATTTAAGGTTGACATTTTAGGAATTGCTGGAAAGTTTGACAAAGCATGAAAGTTGACTTGTATTCAGGCTTATTAAAACTATAATATGCATTTGTCTGCTTATATTCAGAATACAATTGTAGAGAAAAACATCTGTTTTGTTTCATGTTAACAGGCAGTAGTATTAATAGTGATTTGCTGCAGCACTGGAGGGGAAAATTTATTTAGTGTTCTTGGCTTAATATCTGTTTAACATAAAACTATGAATTTTCAGTGATTTCAGTCAGAAAAACTTGACTTGTGAAAATAAATGCATGTGTTCAGATTTCAGTTTAAACAGGTATACTATTTATTTTGAAAATACCCTAGTTTATAGAGCTATTTGAGTGATGTCAGCAATAAAACATTAGATTAATTTTGGTATATCATACAGTTGCATACTTAATGCTTGCCATTCTTTCATTCAGAAAGCAAAAAAATGACATATTTAGAACATTTTTTAATTATGAAAAGTAACATTATTATTAGCAGAGATACTTAAATTTGGGGGCACAGTAGTTTTGTTGAGATGCAATACAAGTAGTTGTAATTTTAATACAGAACCAAATTATTTCCTACCTACAATGACAGTTCAAATACAAATAACCATTCTTTCTGCATTAAGATCTTGGTATATTATGATTTTCTAATTATATCTTATAGTCTTATTATATTTTCTTTCTCTTCCTCTAGTCCTCAGAAAATAAAAATGCACAGAATTATTTGATTTTTAAATGGAGTAAAGATAATTATTTGCAATAATAAGATACCCGCTTAATGATTTCCAAATTTTTATGGTAAATGAAGTGGTTTCTGGAATGTTATAGTGATAAATGGAAAAAAATAAAAAATGTATAGGATAGCCAAGTAACTTTAAACATAGTAATCCAGTTTGGCTCCACTTACTTTCAGTTAGGCATAATAGGATATCGATGTAGGATATAAACATATATGTATATGTGTGTGTGTGTATATGTATGCATACGTATCTATCCACAGCTGACCCTCAAACAACACAGGGTTAGAGGTGCCAACCCTCCCTGCAAGTCAAAAATACACATAGAACTTTGACTTTCCCCCAAACCTAACTTCTAATAGCCTATTGTTGACTGGAAGCCTCACCCATAACATGAACAGTCAATTAACACATATTTTGTATATTATATGTATTATATGCTATACTCTTACAATAAAGTAAGCTACAGAAATGAAAATGTTATTAAGAAAATTATAAGGAATGGGACGCCTGGGTGGCTCAGTTGGTTAAACAGCTGCCTTCGGCTCAGGTCATGATCCCAGCGTCCAGGGATCGAGTCCCACGTCGGTCTCCTTGCTCGGCAGGGAGCCTGCTTCTCCCTCTGCCTCTGCCTGCCACTCTGTCTGCCTGTGCGCTCTCTCTCTTTCTCTCTCTCTCTAATAAATAAATTTTTAAAAAAAGAATATTATAAGGAAGAGAAATACATTTACAGTATTGTACTGTATTTGGCGAAAAAAATCCACGTATAAGTGGTCCCATGCAGCTTAAACCTGTGTTAGTCAAGAGTCAACTGCACTTATGTTGATATATATGGGAGAGTTTGTGAAAGCCAGACATACCTTAAACATCTAAGCAAATTCTGGCTCTATAGGAAGCCAAATGAGTTGTGTAAACACTTTACACTTCTGGAGGAAAAAATATAAAGCTAGGAGCTGAATAAAACTTTCGATTCCTGCAAATTAGACCCCTATTTAATGAGTCAAGTTCTCACAGTGAATAAATTTTTCCTGTGGAGTCAGGCTTCTTGAGAAGTGCGATCATGTCTTTTTCATCATCATGCCCCCATATCCCAGCACCGTGCTTTCCATAAACTGTTTGTACGTGTCTGCAAAGTGAACAGGTTCTGATTGGGGAATACCATTATAATCACCATGCAGCTTTCCAAAACACTGTCCTGAAAACTAGAGAATGTCTTGAAATCTGACTAAGATATTCTGGTTTTAAAATCCATTCCATTGAATACACAGAGGGCAGCTCATTATCCTTAATGCTATATGATGGTTCTATAGCCCAGCATGAATATAACTCATTTTATTACCTTCAGTATAGCTGGAAATGTGACATATTTTTATGTCTATGGACAAATATGGAGTGTTGCCCTCATTTCTGGTTCTAAAGTCCTATTTCCTGTTTATTGCAGTACCTCCTATCTTTCTTGTAACTGATGTTAATAAGCAGTTATCATAACTTTTATTCCTTAACTATGAGAGTATCTTGTATTTTGAGAATTTCTTTAACACTTAACATTTTCCTTTTGGCCATGTGTCAAACTGTTCAACTTTTCATAAAATGTACTTTTGCCTTGTTTTGTTACTCTTAAATTGATAAGGAAGGACCTAAAACCTGGTCTGCAATCTCCATTAAACCTAGAAGGAAGGAACTGAAATTTTACTGGAGGAAATATTTTTAGGACCACAAAATGTAATTTTTCTGATAAATAGAAGTTCTAAGGACATTAATTCACACCTACATTTTATTTATCCCTGATAAATGGAGCAGAAAGAGTTATTTATTATTAATTTCCTAATGAGATATAAACGTTTTCCTAAAATTAACAGGTAATGGACGTGTGTGTGTGTACTTTAACCAACCAAAATATTCCACTGTGCTTAATTTCTATGGCTGATCATTGCTTAACCATTATAAAAAATAGACTCTGGTATTATGAATTATGAATTTATGAATTTATGAAATATGAATTATGAATTTATGAATAAATATGAATTATAAAATGTGAACAGCTTTATTGTGGAATAACATAGGGTGGTATGCAATTGAGGTTTTGTATTATTGTAGGATATAGAGAGCTTATTGCAGAATAATTGCCTTGGAAGAAGTTTTTCAGAGAAGGGCAGATGGGTGTTATATCTGGTCCAGTGATCCCCATTGTTCACATGTATATATTTTTTAACATATTTGTGTTTTTTTCTGGATTAAAAGAGTGAAATGTCTCCTTGGGGTGATTTCTTTCATGATCACAATGCAGAGCGCAATGCATGTGGAGTTTGAGATTGCGTTTAATGATTGGATGTTAATGCTTCCTTTACTTGTAGAAGTTTCACATTCCTGTGATAATGTCCATGTACCGCTGGTTAAAACTGCTAGCTTTAAGATTTTGCCCCCTCTATTAGCATAGCTCTGTTTTTGCCGGGTGAGTGCTTCTGCTGAGACAGGTGTGCATTTATCACCTGCAAGGTTATAGCAACCATTAAGTGTTTAACACAATCTCAGATTGGTCTTTCTTTGTTATTCCAAGTGTTACACTACATGGTGTAGAAATGAGATGCTCGATATTTCAGTTGAGTAACTCAGAAAAAGTTTGTTAATTCTGTACATTCAAAGGTGGACAGATGCCAGTTTATCCCTTTGGGTTTACTATAATGATTGCTCTGTCAATACGATGAATGTAAACACCTGGGCTAGAGTAGGGATGAAAATTACTTAGTTTTCTCTTCCAGCTTCTAGATATTTGGTTCTCCAAGTTTTCACTATAAAATATAGTGTTTCTTGAGCTCTGAGTTTGACATCAAAATGCTGTTGCAGAACCTAACCGTGGTAAGGAGGCCTGTTTCATGTAAAGTAGAATTTAATGAGATTTGCATGACAACCTGAAGGAATCCATAGTAAGTTAAAGGTAGAAAACCTGAACTGGTATTTTTACCTTCTGTGAGACAGATAGACTTTGCATTAGTTCATCAGGAAAAAAAAAAAAAAATTGCAAAACAGTATTTATGCAAATTTGTTAACCAACTCTTGGCTGTTTACATGACTTGATGCAAGCAGATATTAAACACCTTAGACTATATCCAGCCCTTAAACTGTACAGAAAGTTTCTGGTGATAAAATACTGGCAGAGTAAATCTATTAGCAGATTGTTTGCCAGTCAAACTTATGAAATCAGGTCAGAGAAAGCCCATGTTAGATATCAGCAAACCTTTCTGGAAAATTTTCTAATTTGTAATTAATATGCTGTGGTAAGAACTGAGTATATAAAACATGAAAAAGGATATGAGCCCCTGTAGATATGTAAAACTGTAATCCCACCATGACACTTAATGGGCCCCATTTTTATAGTTACAATTATGGTACGTTAATGTTTTTGGAAATTTGAAAGCTATTGCATTTTAATAAAATATGAAGAGTTCCATAAGAATTGAATTTTACACTGTACTATGTGATGGTTGTGCTAAAATTCATGGTTAGTTATGATTTAAGGATACTCTGAATTATATGATATTTAGTAAAGAAAGAAATATGTTTTGAAGTTTAATTCTAAAAATATAAGTTACATAGGCATAGGAGAAGTTGCATGTCAGGGGACATAAACATGCATGTTTGATTGCTCGGAAGCAGAAGGTAGGTTAGCACCAGCTATATAAAGGGAATAAATTAGTAATTTTGTAGGAGAGCATAGACTATATTCACAGATCTTAGTTTTTAGAGTTGGCAAGGTTATTAGGTACCACCTAATGTACTTTATAGATGAAGGGCTTGAAGTTCAGAAAAGTTGAGTGACTTCTCTAAATTCATGCATTTTTCTCAAATTGAGAACAGGAAACCAGAACTCTTTCCATTATACCAGTTATAGGTAATAGGACACTAATGAGGATTTGAAGAAGTTAAGCAATTAAATCATAATGGTATATCAACACTTGAATTTGATGATTGTGGTGGTTAAGATTCATTCAAGTGCATAGAATGGAAGATAAGGATGTTCAAAAAAAGAATGTTCTAAATTTCCCAGTTACTACTATCCAGGACACGGATGAATACTTCGGCCATGACTTGGAGAATAGAGGAAGGTTTGAGGACTGGACTAGGCATTTCGTGCTTCCATACTGAATGTTCACCAGTGTATCACAGTTAATACATAGTTCTGTGCTAATCCTTCCCTGTGGGCAGGGACAAAGTTTATCCTAACACTTAAAGATTTTTAGCACTGACCATCATGTCATGGCTAGAGCACACGAACTACTCAATGTATGTTTATTGAATGAATAGTCCCAGAGGTTGTCTGTCTATAGAGGCTGGAGAAGACTTAAAATTTGAACCCAGATTAAAATCATAGTTATAATAGCACAACTTGATAGGAAGGATATTGTTGAAGACTAAGTTTTCTGCAATGTCATGGTGAGTTACTACATCAATGCACATAAATTTAAGAGGACAGTTATTAAGGCACTAGGAGGTAATGAATACTGAAAAAATATATATATAATATAATATATGATATATGATATATTTTCTGTGTATGTATATACACATTGTGTGTGTGTGTGTGTGTGTTTATAAATTGGGGGAAACTACCATGTTTTAAAAACCCATGGAGACAAAGAGGAAAAGAATTGTGGTTTTGTTTTCTTAAAAGTAGGATTCACCATAGGTCCATTCAATAATTAGCTCTTGAGCAATGTGTAAAAACTGTATATTTATGTTATCAACCTAAATGAAGAAAAAAAGAAACTTCCAATGCAAGCATTGCTATATAAACCATAATAGTAATGTGGAGTCATGTTCTAGATTAAACTGGCAGAAAGATATAATTAATTCTCTTTCCATATTTCATTTCATTTCCGTATTTCATTTCTTTTAAAAGCAAATATTGGCCCCTCAGGTTATTTACATTTTTTTTTTCTGATGATAGCCTGATATTTTAAAGGAAATCTCAGGTACCATTTTAACTTGGAAATCCAATAACATCTTTTAAAAACAATGAAGTAACTTCCCTTTGTTTTGCAGTGTTTGTTTCTTTGCCTTCAACTATTTGCTTTGGAAGCACTTGACTTTCAACTTAAAGTCAGGTGTTAATTGGCATTTTTCTCCCTCTACTTGTCTGATTGCTCTATGTCAGATTATTCTGCTAGCTCCTCTTTTATGGTCCTGCCCCTTTGATGTCTGGAGGTTTCCAGGGTTTGGTCTTCAATCATCTTTCTACCTACTCAAAGCTGCCGCGGGCACCTCTGTATGTTTGACCCACATCTGCTCTTCCTCTCCCTTGAGTCTCAGATAACAGTTTTATTTCCTTGCTGCATATCTCACCTGCATACTTTTCTAGTACCTCAAATTAATCACTCCCCAAACCAAGCACATCATTTCACCCTTAAACAGTTCTACTTTCTTTCTCAAAATGGCACTATCAAGGTCATCTTTAACTTTCCCCTTTTCCTCACTCACCACGGTGTCTCGAATTTGACTTATATTTTTTCCCATGTCTTCTTTATTGGGAACACACTTCCCTACCCATTATACTGGACACATTCCTTCAACGCTTCACTTAATTCCTCATGAAGTCTTGAAAGTAACCCTTTCTTCCTTTGGATTCCTGCATCATTTTATTTTAATGCCTCTTAAACCATTCATCACAGTATTTCTTATATTAAAGTTATTTGTACATATCCTTCCTTCCTCTCTTACTAGACTGAGCATTTGATGGCAAAAGCTGTTCTTTTTTTTTTTATTCCCAGAATACAGTATATGCTCAGTCTCTGTAGTAAGTGTGCACATGTTTGTTGAATGAATGAGTGAATGAATGGAATGAATGTCTAGTACTATTACATTCTGAGAATATTTAATGATCAGAGATACCGAGAGAGGCTTAGGTTCTTGTGGGAAAGTAATTATGTGACGGGTAATATTTTATGTCTTGTTAATTGAAAAATAAAACTTTTTTAGGTGTCAAATTGGTTTGCTAATGCACGACGTCGGCTTAAGAACACTGTTCGACAGCCAGATTTAAGCTGGGCTTTAAGAATAAAATTGTACAACAAGTATGTTCAAGGAAACGCTGAGCGGCTTAGTGTAAGCAGCGATGATTCATGTTCTGAAGGTTTGTTAATATTTTTATTTTGCTTTACCTCTGTTAATAAGAATTTCACCTCAATTGCTATTTTTAAGGTCGACTCCACAAAAACATCATGGTGCCATAATGGTTCTTTTTTACTGCATGAGGTAACTTCACTTTTACAATACTATAAATGACCAACAGAATTATGGCTATTTCCTCTTGTTTATAGATTTATCATGTGTCAGAATAACATTTTCTGTGAAATTCATTAAAAATAAAATACTACAGGGAGAGATTATATAGATTCCTGCTTCCTTGCCTAAAAATTAATCTTGGGTATCAAAGATAATTTTATATACTTTTAAATATTCCTTCTTTATGTATATATTTAATGATTAACTATAACAGTTTGGTGGCTGGGGAAAAGTATATGTAAGTACTACCTACTGATATTTTTCTCCCTTAGATGGAGAAAATCCTCCAAGAAACCACATAAATGAAGGGGGCTATAATAATCCAGTTCACCATCCTGTGATTAAAAGTGAGAGCTCAGTCATAAAAGCTGGAGTGATCAGGCCAGAGTCACGGGCCAGTGAGGACTACGTATCACCCCCTAAATACAAGAGCAGCTTATTGAATCGTTACCTTAACGACTCTTTGAGACATGTCATGGCCACAAATGCTGCCATGATGGGAAAGACAAGGCAAAGAAACCATTCGGGATCTTTTAGTTCCAATGAATTCGAGGAAGAATTGGTGTCTCCCTCATCATCAGAAACCGAAGGCAACTTTGTCTACCGTACAGGTAAGTCTGTGCTTTTCATAACACCTTATTTGAAATAGAACTAAAATCCCAGCAAGGGATCTATTTCAACAGGTATAAAGATATACTTTTTATTGCTTTTGTATGATATTATTCACAGATAGCCCATAAAATTTAATTTGAAAGCTTTTGTTTTTAATTACAAGATGTGCTTGTTAGTAGATGATGGTCTACTGGGGATTTTCACCCTTAAAAATAAAGATGAGAATTTTCATCCTTAATACTCATTTTTAATCTCAGTGATATATATTCTTGGAGGAGGAATGCCCTGAATTGTAGCCAGCCATGCAGACACTTTGTATTTCATCTTTTCTCTTGAATTCTTTGATTGCTAATAGTGGTGGAAAATGAACACAAATTAGCCTGGGTGCCAAGGTTCTTGTGAAGGGAAAGTGTAGGTCTGGCTTAAATTGCTTTGGAAATTTTACTTTTATTCCTGGAAAGCACAAGTAGGGCTGATAAATAGCTTTGAATTTTTTACTTTTATTCCAAAAATAATGAATCGATTTCTGCCTGTCCAAAATCTTCTGATGGAGGAGTAAGTTTGGTAAAAATTTCTATCTTCACTTCAGTTTTCAGAGAGTTTTGAGCAAGTTGCTTCAGAACAAAGGATATGTGTGACCTACATCTGGTGTAGATAGAGTCCAGGTCCTGAAAATGCCAACAAAGGAAAATTAGAAATGTTAGAGCTGGAAATAACTTCAGAAAGTATCTAGTCCAGCCATGTTATATCATAGATAAGAAAACCCAGAACAAGAACACATAGCTAGTTACTCTTCCTAGATCAGTAGTGCAGCTTAGCCTGCATAAGGGGTAGGGGGAATATAACTACTACTAGCCTATGATGACTCTTAATGATTACATGTATTGCTACCACTCATTCATGGAGTAGTTACAGTATGCTGGTCCTTTGCTGAACACTACACAAATGACATTATAGGTAGTCCTTGTAGGAAGCTTGATATGTGAACAGTAGAGCTTTATAAAAGAATTTAAATTTGGTCTGTTTAATACACATTCCAGATTATTTAATTAGAAATCTTACTTTTCTGTCCACAAATGGTTATAAGATATATTATCTGTGAGGATTCAGAGAAAATCTAGTTTTAAGGACTTAACCTCATTTTCTGTTTGCATTTCCAACTTCAATTATGAAAACAACTCCAGACGCTCTGAGGTACAGAATTAGTCTTGTAAATAATAATTGGGTCGAGGAAGAAGTAAAAGATAAAATAAAAGACTATTTAGCTAATAACAAAATTTTAAAACTACACACTAACATCTAGCTAATGTGACCAGAGCAGAACTTGGAGATAATTCAAAGCTTCATGAATTTTATTTACAGAGATAGGTAAGGATAGGAAATCAAGTCATTCAAGTACAGAGAATTGGAAAAAGAATAAAAACAAAAAAGTTACAATGGAAAGCTGAAAAATGAAGAGTTGACTCTTTGAAAGCAATACTAAAAGAAACAAGCAAAAATTGGCACAGATTAACGTTGGTAGTGAGAAAGAGGTACAGCAATCAATACAAGTCATTAAAAATGTTTTTTAAATGGTACTGTACTATGTACAGTTTGACAATATACTATATGCGAAAGTGTAGATGAAATGAATCAGTATTATCCCACACAAATTAAATTATAAAATTATAAGGAGAAAAGTTGTAAACACCACTAATTCAGGAAAAGTCAAGGTTTTTAGTAAACTCCATTCCCAAAACACATGATTTGATAGAGTCATTGGATTTTTTTCCAAACCTTGAAGAAATAATTAACTCTCATGCTTTATGCATTTTTCTGGAACATGTAAAAATATGGGAAGTATGTCAGTTTTTAAAAATGTAAATGTTATCCTAATCCAAAACCGGATTAGAATAGCATAAAAATCAACATTTTTATTTACGATACTGATGCTGACTTTGAAACAGCATGAGAAATATTGGTAACAGAAGGTTAAGTGAAAAACAATAAAACTGTGGAGACACTGAATGCAGTTATGACAGCACAAGTATGTATAGACAAAACCAAGATTTTTTGAAACAATGAAAATTAATTTTGAATAGGTGGAATAATTGAAGGTCTATTATTTTTTAAAATTTCTTATAAATTTCTTTATGCTGCACAGTAAAAACAAATCTGAAATTTACCCCATGTGATGAGTCTCCTGAAAATTCATGCTCTTTTCAAAGGTGATAAAATAGAAAACCGAAGAGGGAATAGCATGCCTGGGTAGTTGATGCTTCTTGAAGTTAAGTATCTTGGCCATTTATTTTTATTAAAATATCCAATGGCCCATTCATGTGCCAAGTTCTATTTTTAAATAAAAACCTATTTTTTAGTTATGCAAGCGATGAGAACGCAGCCTAGACACGTAAACTTCTGGTTTTGCATGTGTGTGTATAAACTTTAAAAAGAACAGAATAAATTTTTTTGGTTTTGTGGATAAAGAATTGAGAAAGACTGGTGGTCTGAAACTGGTCTGCTAAATCTCAGCCTGAAACAATAAAGGGCTGTCTTCTGGGGGAACCCAGCGACAACGTTGCTACAGTTTTAGCTGGGTTACCGCTCATGCATAAATAGTAGAACAGGGGATTTCAATAAATACTTTCTGAGCAACTGCTATGGTTTTCTCTGGCATACAGGCTTATGCTGAGTTCCTTCAATTCCTTCTGGTTATATCTTTCTTTCTTCACCTAAATAGAAATCCTCAAATCTGCTATTAAACACCACTCCCCTCCCCCACCCCAGTTTTACAGTAGCGCAAAGATTTCATCTTTTAAATTCTTTTTCAAGAATAGATCACCTTTAAACGTAATTTATTAGTTCATCTATGCTAAAAACAGCTGTATCTGTTTTTCCACCTGTTTTTGCTATCTTATGATGCGTTTCATTAATGATATGGAATCAAATACCAAAAGAAAGAGTTGGTTTGTGGAAGGATAATGTATCACTGAATTTCATTTCACTTGTTCTTGTTAGATTCTAGGAGGGCAAAGCCTGCTAGATTATAAAGTCGTACTCCTAATTGAACCATATAGGCAATAGAACTCTTTTCTATGTTAGTATGAATTAATCATATTAGCTTCCTCTCCACTTGATTGACAACATCAAAGTAGATACAAACATGTTTTTATTGATTTTATGTAGACATTAAATATTTCTCTGTAATCTGCAGTCTCCCCATCGTGCAGAAAGGGAAAAAAAAGCTCTCTTTTCAGGGGGCATGCTAGGCTTTCAATAAATATTGGCTAAAGCACTTCTGATAACGGAAATTATAATATTAAAATTAATTAGAATTTTTAAGGTTGTTACTTCTAAATACAATTAAATAATACTCGAGAAAAGTTAGTCACTCAGTGTTGTCTGTTGAATTAAGCTATCTAAATTGAAATTACAGTACTTTTCATTATGTTAGGTTAATGGATGACAATTTTCAGATATTTGATGGAGCGAATTCCCATTACAAACTGACCTCAAGTCTTGTAGTCTTGGGTGGGTCTGCTCTCTAAGGTACCAGGATGAGAAGTCTAGCTTTAATGGCTACCTCCATTTCTGTTGAATCAGTACCGATATTCTCCAGATGGGACCATCTGTGAAGGAGCCATCTGCCATCTGGGCCACCTTACAGAGTGAGTCCTCACTGGAGCCTTTCCTAACTTGCATTCAAGTTTGATTTACCCACAAAAGCCTATCAAATTTCCTTCTTTACCGAAGGAGAGAAGGGGGAGGTTCTAAGAAGTGTACTGACGAGGGGAAAATCGGGCAAGTCTTGAAATAAAACGTGTGGACTTCCCCTCCTTCTTTTGCTTGGCTTGAGGACAAGTCCCTGTTATGTTCTTTCTTTTTGCAGCTCACAAATGATCAACTTATAAATGCCTAGTACGTTCGAATGGTTATTCTCTGAGCCCCATTGCTCTGCTAGTATATAATTCATAAAAATAACTGGCTCCCACAGGCTGAATGTTTAAACTTCATCTTGTTAAACTGTCTAAAATCCCTCTTAATTAGACACATCTGGTGGGGCAAAAACATATAGGCGGATAGAACTCTTTTCTATGTTAGTGTGAATTAATTAGATTAGCTTCCCCTCCACTTGACTGAGGTGACTATCCCTGAAGAAATGGAGATTTTGATTGAGAGAAGAAAGAAGTCACTTATTTGATGCATGGAATTCTTTGGAACGTGGAGTCCATTTGGATGGCCTGCCGCTGTTGGAGCAAAATGACAGAACTAGGGATTTTGGTTACTAAGGGAAGAGGAACTAGGAAGTAGAAAGTAACTTTGGGAGGATGCCAGAGGCTAAGTGCCATTTCCAAACACTTTTTCTTGGCTAACGATGCCCCCTCAGGAGGAGAGAGATGTTCTTTTTTCTCTCTCTTCCTGAATACACATGTACTTTAGAATCTAAACTGGCATTATCAGTGGTAAAACCCAAGTATGCCCATGAGTTCCATAAAGCCCTGGATTAGCCTGGGATTTAACCTTAATTTACAGCATGACTTCTTGGGAGAAGTGCACTCTCCATTCTAAGAGCTGACTTCACAGGTACATTTCTGGGATACAGTCCACTCATATATGCGGTACCCTTTCATGCATTCACTCCACACACAGAAATGTCTATTAAGAGCCACTGCACATAGGCCCTGTTCTAGGCTCACCGGAGCCCTGTGTTTTGTGTTAGGCTGCTCATCAAAGAAACCATAGTTAAATGAAGCAGAAGAAAGATTTAAAGGGCTGTCTTGGCAGAACTTTTTGAACAGTGGATAATCACTACTAATTTATATGTTTCATCGGTTTTAGGATTTGTGTTTGTGGGTAGCTTCAAGAAAGCCTCCTGGTAGTCAAGAGAAGGCTTTGTCAGGCGCCAGCTGTTAAAATAGTGTATATTTCTGTGTACGTGCTAGTTTCTCTATGGGATTTTGTTGACCAGTAAGTCTGCTTTGGATACTTTTATCTTTTATTTCCCTTTTTGTGCCTGTCACTTCCTTGTTTTTAGTGAAAGAACTAAACTTTGCCCTTTTGGATTATTCCAGACATCCTTTTCCTGGCATGCAAATGACTGCTGGTGTACTCCAACAGAGAATAATAAAACCCTCTATCAACCAGCCCAGTTAGTGACATTTAAATGACACTTGAAAGGTTATCCAATTCCTTGTCTTGTATCCTTAGTACAATAATACCTCACCTATCAAACACCATCTGGGAATGAGGTATTCCACGTAAGTGAAATTTCCAGATAGAAAGTTAAGTATTGATTTTAGAAAGAATTTTCTGCTCTCCTAATCTTAGGATATGAAACGCAGCATGTGGGGAGGTGCTTCAATATCGTCTCTTCTCTAAACTACCTCCTCCTGTTGCTTTTTATATGATATTCCACCCTTTCAAATCAGTAATTTTAGGATTAACCACAACTCCAAATCTGCCCCTCCCACCTTTGAATAAAGAATGGTGTCTTTCTGATAGCATGTTGGAAGGGATTCTTTCCTAATTACTGATTCTAAAGTGGCAAGCTTACAAATGAGATCTACGGAAGTTCTGACTTTTGGATAGGCGTGGGGTTACTCTAGAATTATTAAAACTTAAGCATGATATTCTAAACACCATAGATTTTTAAATATTTGTCAGTGGTGATGAAGACCAAACACGTTCATATGAACTATTTAAAAGTAGCTCGATTGTTAAAATTGAATTTCCCATATGGATTCACTTGCAAAATTTAAATGAAATTGCCTAAGTGTTCCATCTACTGTTAGAAACTGGGAGAATAATGGCAAACAAAAATAGAAAAAAAGAACAACTGTTGGCATGAGTGGTTTGCTGCCTCCTTCAGGGGTAGCTTTTCCTTCACTTTTCTTTGTTATTTGGTATCACGTGAGAGTCTGAAAAACGTGAATGTAAATCCTACAGCCCCTACATGTGAGCCTGGCTCACAAACAAATCGAAAGTATATGGCAGCTTGGTTTAGAAAATGTACACATTTTTTAGGACTGTGTTTGGTCCTAATGTTTTCTGTCCTTTCACATTGTGTTTCTTCCACGTGGTACCTAAGAATGATTACAACACCAATAGTCCTTGTGTGTGACGGTTAGACATGCTGTTTTTCTAAACTACAGCTACATTCTGTCCCTCTTTTGTGCTGCTGCTCACTGCCTTACGTGTATTAAAAGTTCTTTCAGGCCCTGAAGTGGCGTTGTATTCATTTTATAGCCCCCTTAGCACTTAGTACAGTGTCTTTCCCATATTGGCCCCATAACTGTTTCTTAAATGAGTTAGTGTTTCAATGATTTGGTCTGTTTGCCTTCCAAACCGTAAAAGACATTTTAATGTACACAGATATATGTTGGTCTGTGTCCGTGAACATGACAAGAGAAAGAAAATGATCTCGGATCAGTTTAAACGGCTTTAAAAAAAGGCAATTGCGAAAAAGTTAAAGCCAGAGGAAAATACTAAACAAGATGTAGCTGAAAACTATAAGATGTTTAAGAGATTCAAAATAATAACTTAGAAAGTATAAAATGAAACTAACCCGTTTTTCAAGTAAGAAAAGCGACTTTCATGAATATGCAAGGATGGTACATGGAAAGGGTTAGCTAGTTTTTAAAAATCTGCCAAAGAATAAAAACTGTAGCAGATAGACAGATAAAAACAAGTATTTGTTGTCTCTATCTGGCACATAGCCTTGTGAGTAAGATCTGAGAAACAAAGCACAGATTTAGATCCACTGATTTCAACTCTTCTGCCACATCTCTCAGGATTGATAGGACAGCTTTGACTTTTTAAGAATGACTTTTTTTTTAGGCCTGTAACAGAATTGGAGAAAGTCTAGCAGAAATTTTACATTTTACGTTTTCTTTTTCTTCCATATATTGGAATAAAGATCCCATACATTTTTACATCTTTTCCTGTTAAAAACAAGTTTATCAACCTGAAATTTTGATTCTCTAGCTTGCCATTACTTTTTTCCTGGCATTGTCGGTTGTCATTGATTGTCTGAAACTGTCTGCATTTCAGACTTGCTGGTATGGTCAGTCACATCCTGGTACTGTTTCACAGAAGTGCTTGTTCATGTCACTATATTTAAGCCTGTGTCAGTATTTCCATTAAGAGACTTTTTTTTTCATTCCCTAGGGCTTCTAAATAAGTCATAAAAATTCAAGCCTAACTCAAAGCTGGCATAAAGGGGCCTTTTTTTCTT
The DNA here is from genome assembly GCA_004024625.1 of Mellivora capensis. Taxonomy (NCBI): domain Eukaryota; kingdom Metazoa; phylum Chordata; class Mammalia; order Carnivora; family Mustelidae; genus Mellivora; species Mellivora capensis. The sequence continues at coordinate 55,612 of PISX010003686.1, forward strand.
CTCTTATGTATAAGGAACATAAGTGCATAACTCCCACTAATTCTAAATTTGGTTAGGTTTGTAAACTCTTTACACACTGAAGAGACCAAAAAAGATCCATTGACACCTCTCCAGTCTGGAACGAAAAAGGATGTCAAAAAGTTTTTACTGTCTGTGAAAATAACAAGACATTCTATTTAATGAATATGGAAGTGGTTTCTTTTCTTTCTTTCTTTTTTGGTTAGCTGCAGTGAGTTTTTCCCTTCTGCCTCCCTACGTTGTTTCTAAAATTAAACAGGTATTTTTCTATGTCAAAATGTGTCTTGTTGATGTAACAGAATTTTTACTCAGAATAAATATGTGTTTTCTTCCAGACCAGAATTTGGGTACTTTTAAATTTTGGAAGCTTCTGTTCTTGTTTTCCGCCAGAAATTATATCATTTATAATTGTGAGTTTTGAGGAAGTAAAAACAGTTAACAATTTTGTTCACTCACAAAAGAAATAGTTCTTTTGCAAAATCTGAGTTTTCTCTTAGTTTTCAGTTTAGGTGAAGGATGGCATGTTTAAGGTACAGCAGGATAATGTCCCTTTTTTCCTTTAACAACTTTGTCACCCAGTTTCTCTCATTTTCATTGTACTAAAGAAGGAAATAGTCAAGGATTTTTATAAATCCAACAGCGAGCTTTAAAGGATCCTCTAACAGGTTAGAAAATTGCTTTAGGCTGTATCCTAGGCATTGAAATTGTTAGTTTTTTTGGATACACGTTGCTTGGTTGCTTGGAGATATGATCCAGATCCTTGGCACAATAAGTCTAATTGCTTTGGGCAATTTCAGGTACTTAATTGACTTTCACTCTAAAATGAAAGTACATACTTAAACCATTAGGTTAAACTTCTGAGAACTTAGGCTAGATATGTGTGCATTTTAAAAATTCTCTGTATTTCAATGGCTGCAGTGGAAAGATCCTCACATAGGTTTATGGACTGCAGGTTGTAACAGGCATAGTTACCTAGGGGTCATCCTTTGGTTACTAAGGGAAACATGAATCGTTTCCAGAAAATGTCTAAAGGTTAATACTGCTGGTTTGTGTGTGTCTGTACATGTGTGTGTAGTTATAGTCCTAATAGAAATTGAGTGTAGTTAGGAAAATAAGGTGGCTTTTGAAACTGACCAGTGGGATCTTCCTTCTTCCTCGTGTGAACACTGGAGACATTGAGTCCTTTCCTGCTAGTGGTCAGAAAAAAACTTAAGGGGTGTCTGGGTGGCTCAGTCGTTAAGGGCCTGCCTTCGGCTCAGGTCATGATCCCAGGATCCTGGGATCGAGCCCTGCATCAGGCTCTCTGCTCAGTGGGAAGCCCGCTTATCCCTCTTTCTGGCGCTTCCACTGCTTGAACTCTCTCTCTTGCTGTCTTGCCCTCTGCCAAATAAATAAATAAAATCTTTAAAAAAGAAACAGAAAAAGGAAAAAAAAAAAAACTTGAGTGATAATAACAACCAAATGGAAAATCATTGGGGAAGATAGACTAGTCTCAGGTTTAAGCAGCAACATTGGTCACGCACTTCCAACAATTTTAGGTCTTCCCAGTCTGAAAAGCAAGCTATGAATTCTTTTTCTCAGGCAAGTAGGACACTGCGGTACAAGATATGCTGAGGCCCTGCAGAGTCGAATTCACCTTCAGCATTTGCTCGGGCCAGGCACACCGCTAGATGTACCTAGAAAAAAACAAAACTAAAGCTGTCTCACAAATCCGGGCAGCCCATAGTGATGGCTCTGTGGCCAGGACACTCGCAAGCGCATGTTGTGTCTGCCACTATCCCTGACCTGCACATAAGGTTAGTCTCTTGCCCACCCGCTTCTGTCCTTTAGAGTATCTTGGATACAGTGACCAAGGTGAACATCTTTGATAAAAAGAATATGGTCCCTTTTTGGTGCCATTATATACACACACACCACCCACCACATAGTACACAAAAGCAATTTTGCCTTTGATCATGTGTCATTAAAGAGAACAGAAAAGTTTTAAATGGTGATTTTGAGAGGAATATTTTGGTAATATAAAATTAAAACAAAATAACACAAATGAAAATGAAACCTTTTCAAGTGTTGAAAGGTAGTCAGAGACAATCATTCGTGAAGTGGGATTTCCAAGAAACAATTTGCTCTTGAAATTTTCGCATAGCTGCTTGTGTATTTAAAACTTAGAACTGATAGTCCCTTCAACTGAGCCAGACTCAGGTTATGGTGGACAAAGCTCTCAGTATGGCAGAGACATTTCAAGTAAGAATGCCCTGTTCTGCCAAGACTGTCATTATGACACTAAAATGTACCCTTTTGCTAAGGGCCAGAATTCAGTCTCTCCTTCCAGTTTCTACACTGATTTAGACAACAGATGCATAAAAGGCAACGTGGTATTCAGGATCATTTGTCACATGGCTTCAGGGCCAGAGGATGGCTATCTGGCAAGAGAGAGAATTCCTTAAATGTTACTGGGTCTTACATTTCTAAATGTAAAAAATCCCTGGCCAGAAGTTACTTAGTGCCAAGTGCCTTTGGTGTGATGTCTTCGCGGAGTTCAGGGCTAGATGGTTGCAATATTGTGGCTGCTTGAGAACCCACATAGCTTTTGCTAGTTTGCAGCTGAGCTCGAGTGCCATTGTTGTTTCGCATTTTCTTTTATCCTTGTCTTATCCACATTTTTTCTGTCTTGTTTTTTTGTTGTTGTTGTTATTTTTGTTTTCCCCTCCTCCCCCTCCCTCCTCTTTAATTCTTTCTGAGCTGCTAAGTCTATCCAGCTGGATCAAGGAGTTTTTTCACAACCTTGTCAGAAGTGCAGTTGGTCTTGTCTTAGTTTTTACTGGGTCTCCTGGGTTCCTTTACTTTAGACCTTTTCAGAAATATGGCACCAATTCAGTTTTACTCATAACCCATGGGGCCTCCAGTTTGTCTAACCTGTGTACTTTTTTCCTTCGGAAGACTTTTTTATTTATATTTTTTTTCTTAAAATGTGTTTTTAAAAGTATAAACATAAATCATCTGGAATAGTAATTTTCAACTATCTTGAAAGGCGTTTGAGGACTATTTCACGGTTACTATGATTAAAGCAGTAAAATTTAGTTTATGGTTACAATAACTTTCCTCTCATTAGGAAAATATAAAAAACCTCAACTTTATGATTTCATGACATATTACCAACCCCCAAATACCATCCCTAATCCCCACCCCCTGACATACACACTCAGTGAAATGCTAATAGGAAGCTCAGAACAGAAAAATAAGGCAAATGTTCTATCTATATTCTATTTGACTTCATCCTGTCTCTCAGGTGCTTTAACTAAAATGATGGTGTAAAGGTCTAAGTAGGGACTCTGTGGAAGCAATACGAGTTTGATCTTTATTTTGACTATAGTTAAATTCCTACTGTTTCAAGTGTGGTTTGGAAAATGACTTTGCTGGGTTCACATTTTCCCTGTAGTGAGCCTCCTTACCTGAACTGAAATTACCCCCTTGCAGAATAGACCACACGAAGTTATAAGGTGGGAAGAACAGAAAGCATTGCCTTTGAAACCAGAAGTACCATATTCAGCTGGAACTGCTAGCAGTTAGGTCTGTGTTCCAAGGCAAGTCCCTTTATTAACCAGGGCCTTGGTCCTTCACCTGTAAAATGGGTGTGTATAAGTATAGGGAGAAAAGGAAGCCTGCAGTTGACAGAAAGTCATAGTTAAGTGCCTACCATTTTTATCACTCCCAACTTGGGCTCTGAGCTCAGGAACATTTCAAAGGAGCTTCAGCAAATATGGAACAGAAAGCCCCCCATAGTGGCAGGTAAAGGACTTTGCCCAGGGAGGGTATTGGGCCCTGAGAAGAGGTTAGGAGGCCAAGAGGGGAGAAGGCTTATGATTAAATATATTGATGTGTTCTTTATGTCTTTCGTCATGTTTAGGAAGACCTACTCCAAGATTAGAAAAGTTCACTTTTACTTTTTCCTCTAGTACTGCTCTTATTTTAATTGTACATTTATATACTGACAATGGACCTAAGCTTTTTTTTTTAATTATATGAAGTAATGATCTGACTTCTGTTTTTTCCCCAACACAGTTTGTCCCAACACAGTTTATCGAGTGCTTCTACATTTCCTTACTGACTTGAAATGCTACCTTTATTGTACTCTACCTTCCTTTCTATATGTCTATTCCTAGACTCTAATGTATTCCACCAAACTTTTAAAATACTCCTACATCAGTAGCACACTTTTTTCATGACTGTAGCTTTATTGTGCATTTTGACATATGGTAGGGTATGTCTACTTTCAGTTTTTTCTAAATATTCTCATCAAGGCTTGAATTTGCTTTTTTAGTTGAACTTTGGATGAGATTGACAAGTGTCATTTTAAAAATTTCCTTGGAAATTCATTTGGGATGGCACTGAATTTATATGTTAATTTGGGGAATATTTTTATCCCGCTTATATCAAGTCTTACATTCAGGAATATAGTATATTTTTCCATTTATTCTGAATATTTTTCAGGACATTCAATGAATTTTTATAGTTTTCTTTACATAAGGTTTGCATACTTCTCATTAGATTATTAGATGTTTCATTTTGTCATTCTTATTGTTCCTATTGTGGATGAGTTCCTATTTACTAGATATGATAATAGTTATCACTGATAAATAGGAAATCTGTTGGGTTTTCTGTATTTTTCTTCTATTGTCTTGTATTTTCTCAAGTTGGATTTCCAGAGTACACACAAACATACAACCTTCACATAGTAAGAGTTTTATGTATTTATTTTCCTCTTTTCTCTCTTTCTTTTCCTCCCTCTCTCTAGTTACTACATTCCATTGACCAAATTTTCCAAAACAATGTTGAATAATGGTAGTGATGGCAGGCATTAAAGGGAATTTTTCTTGGGGTTCCTGGGTGGCTCGGTCATTAAGCATCTGCCTTCAGCTCAGGTCATGATCCCAGGGTCTTGGGATCGAGTCTTGCATCCGGCTCCCTCTTCAGCAGTTTCTCCCTCTCCCTCTGCCTCTGCCTGCCACTCCCCCTGCTTGTACTTTCTCTCTCTGGCAAATAAATAAATAAAATATCTTTTAAAAAGGGGGGGAGAATTTTTCTTATATTTTACTAGTAAGTATAATGTTTGCAGAAAATTTCTGATATAATCACTTTATCAAGGTAAGGGATTCTCTTTCCATTCCTAGATTATTTAATAAAAGATTCTCCCTACTCCCAAAATGCACACATAACTAAATAGGTTATTATAATTATCAGATGCTAATTCCACAATTTTTAAGACAATTTTGTCCTCCTTTAATTTACTTGTACAGAGTAAATTTCATAGTGTTTAACTTTCCTTGAATTCTTGGGAAAAATTCTACTCTATCACAGTATATCATTATTTTAATATATTTCTGGATTTGATTTATTAACATTTTATTTAACCATTTTATATCAAAATGCTCAAGTGAGATTTGTCTATAATTTTCTTTTTTCCTAATGCTCTCCTTGCATAATTTTGATATTAGTGTTATGCCAGTCTTGTGGAATGAGCTATAAAATGCTCCATCTTTTTCTGCTCTGGAAAAGTTTAAACAACGTAAGGATTGGCTTTTCTCTGTATCTTAAGGACTGGAAAGAGTTCACCTCTAAAATCATCTTGGCCTGGGATCCCTTGGTTCTGTACTTTCCTATCACATTCTTCATCTTTCCCTTCCATGTGGTGAACAGTTATCTCAACTTTCTTTTCCAAGTAACTCATTTAGTCTTCAGCTTTGCCCTATCCATTCTATTGATCAACCTTTCTACTGTAGTCTTTCAATTTTGGTATCTTGTTTTCATTTTCCAAGAACATCATTTTTTTTTCTTATTGCTCCTTTTTCATAACAGTCATGACCCTATAGAGATCAGAAGTTACCTGAATCTTTACTCTGCATCTCTTCATAGCCTAATGCCTTTGCTAGGAGTGTCTTTGTACAAGTCCCCTAACTTGTTTAAAGAACATTTATAGAGGGGCGCCTGGGTGGCTCAGTGGGTTAAGCCTTTGCCTTTGGCTCAGGTCATGATCTCAGGGTCCTGGGATCAAGCCCCGCATTGATCAGAGCCTGCTTCTGCCTCTCTCTCTGCCCGCCTACTTATGATATCTCTCTCTCTCCCTCTCTCTCTGTCAAATAAATAAATAAAATCTTAAAAAAAAAAAGAACATTTATAGAAACTGTGCCCTGGGTTCAGGTGACCTAGAGGTGCTCTGTAGGTTCAGGAAGGAAAAGCATGGCCTAGCTCTTCCAATGTCTTGTCTTTAACTGATAACCCATGCCCTGCTTTATTCTCTGTGGACTGCTGACTTACAGTGTCTTCCTTGGTGGGAGAAGCAGCTCACATACTGCCATGGTCTTGGTCTCCACCTGTTTTGAGTTGTGGTTTTCTGTTTAGATTTCCTTGTCAATTTAATGCCACATGCATTTAATCTTTCATGAATTTCTCGACTTTTTTGATTTGACCATGGTGCCCTTTATTGTTTTTGAGCATTGCTAGGCACTGATTTGTTTTTAAATTTACATTCTGTAATTTTAATGGGCTTTTGAGAGAGAAATAAATAAAGCTTATTCAGTGTACCATCTTAAAGGGAACTTTGTAATATGGACTGTTGTTAGTAAATTATTTTCTCATAAAAGATGTTTGTTGCTGATAGTTTTTAGTGGGAATTTGCACACATTCAGAATTATGCACAGATTCTGAATATCAAAGGAATAATAAATAAAGAATAATTATACACAGAATGAAATATGGGAACTCCTGGAAAATTTTGCTGGGTTTCATGTCTGTAAACATGACACATTACAATGGTAAGACTTTCCAAGCTGCAGTGCTTGAAATAAAGAGCTAAATATAATTTAAATTTAAAAAATGCCTGTAATTATATTATGATATAGTAAGTGCTTGGCAGTCATAGACCTAATAAATACTACACTTTTGAAACGTGATTAGAATCTGAATCCATACTATTTTACCCTATAGTTAAGCATGTGGCAGGGCATGCTAGAAGTGACTTTTCTTTTCACCCTTCCAGTGGAAAACTTAAGTTCTTTGTTTGAATGGTTACTATTGGGAATTTTTAAGTAAACACAAGGAAGCTAAGAATTCCATTCCTTTTTTTCCAATCTTTCCTTCAAGCAAAATTATCAATTAATGGGACATTAAATAATCATGTGCTTCAGATTGTTAGGGTTTTTTTTTACCCTTTTGTTCTTGGATTACTTTAATAATTTTTAGCTAGTGCTATAAATGTAGCTGATTAAAGTTATACATCAAAATAAAGAGATACCATGGGAGGGAAAGGATTATCACGTTTCAAGAATATCACATTAATAAATTGCATATTAAAATTTGCATTGTTGATTTATTTTGAAAGTGTCAGAATATCTTTGCTTTCTCTAATATCTTTCTTTTTCTTTGTTCCTTCCTTCCTTCCTCCCTTCCCTTCCCTTCCTTCCTTCTTCTTCCCTTTCCCTTCCCCTCCTTCTTCCCTTCCTCTCTCCTCTCCCTCTCTCTCTCTCTCTCTCTTTCTCTCTCTTTTAAACACTAAAGTGCATGGTCTTTGTTCAGGGCTCTGCTATCCAGATTCTTCCTCAGTTTGTTCAACTGTGGCTAAGCTGACTAAGTATTTCGCCACATTCCCATGTCTCTGGGCAGTAGTGGACTGACCACAGAATCCTTTTCTATGAATTTTCTTTCATCCCTCAGGGATATGCTTGATTGTCCAGCTGTCAACATGTGGAAACTGTGCTATTTATACAGTAATTAATTTAAAATAGGTCACTGTTCCTAATATCTCTCCTAGAGTAGCATCTTCTTTTATTTGGAGCACCTAAATTTCCAGAGTCTTTTGCTTGTGGTGACTTTATTGTCATTGTGTAATGCAGTATCTGTTATACTGGGTGGGTCTTTCCCTGGATTATGTATCAAATGCTATGGTATATCCTTTGAAGTGCTAGAATCATTCCAATGAGGCCAAGGGCTTTATATATTATTAGTGGTTGATCTGGTGTTGGGCAAAATGAATAAACAGTAAATATCAGAACTAATTCTTAGGCAGACATTGCAGCAGATCCCTTCACAAGGGTTTTCCTGGAATATAGGGATTTTTTTTTAAGATTTTATTTATTTATTTATTTGACAGACAGAGATCACAAGTAGGCAGAGAGGCAGGCAGAGAGAGAAGGAAGCAGGCTCCCCGCTGAGGAGAGAGCCGGATGCGGGGCTTGATCCCAGGACCCTGAGATCATGACCTGAGCAGAAGGCAGAGGCTTTAACCCATTGAGCCACCCAGGCACCCCAGGAATATAGGGATTTAAAGGGCTTTCTTTTCCAGTGAGCCTGCAGACCCTGTGTTGGAGATGCTAATGGGCAGCAGTATATCCAAGAACTGATTCTAAGAAAATGATAACTGAAGGCCTTGAACTAAGAAGGAGAAGAGAAATGCCAGAAAGCCAGCTTGAGATCATGGCACATACATTGCTAGGGACAGAGAGCTTGTATGCCACGGTCAGAAAAGGAGTATTTTTTAATTACTTAACCATGACAGATCTGAACGAGATAGCTGTGGTTATAATGTGAAGAACAGTTCTTACGCCTATGTATTTGTTTTATATTGGTGCATAACGAATGACCACAAATAACAACCTAACACCATTGTTATCTCTGAGTTTTGTCAGCCAGAAGTCAGGCTCTCATGACTGGACTCCCTGCTTAGAGTCTCACCAGGCTGACATCAAGGTGTCAGTCACACTGGGCTCTTATCTGGGGGCACTGGAGAAGAGCCCACTCACAAGTTTATTTAAGCCATTGGCACAACTCATTTCCTCATGATTGTAGAACTGAAGTCCCCACTTCCTTGCGTCTTAGCTTCTGGAGGCTGCCCCGTTCTTCCCCTGTATTTTCAAACCAGCAACAGCGCACTGATTCCCTCTAACACTTGAATCTCTCTGTCCTGCACCCCCACAGGAGAAAACTCTGAGTTTAAAGGCACATATGATTAAATTGTACCCACTCATAATCCAGGATAATCTCCATATTTTAAGGCCAACTGATTGGCAACCTTAATTACCCCTGCAATGCCATTTGAAACATATAACATAACATATGCACAAAGAATGGGGAAAAAGTCAGGAGGGCAAAATTCTGCCTATTCCAGCAGAGATCACTTGGGGGATTTAGATAATGTTTTACCCATTCAATTTCAAAAGTTTAGAAAATAAGCATTATCATTAGTGTGATCTTTTAATTATAAAGTATAAAAAATATATTGCTTTGATATGGATAGGCTTTAAACTGGGAAATCAAATCTTGTCTAAATAAATTAGATGACATTTGCATAATTAGTTATATATGAGCACAAAAATCACACATTATATATTCTATTTATACATTTGGTTAGTCTTGCTTTCCTTAACAGTATACATTCTGTCTCATAACACGAGGCTGGCATTTTTTAAGAGATTTTATTTATTTATTTTGAGAGAAAGAGATAATGCAAGCTGGAGGAGAGCAGAGCGAGCGAGAGAGAGAGAATCCCAAGCAGACGCCCTGAGATCATGACCTGAGCCAAAATCGCGAGTTGGACATTCATCTACCAGCCATCTGGGTGCCCTGAAGCTGTCATTTTAACATGCAGGCAATCATCAGAGAACTGACAAGTTATTTCTAATGTAGATTCCTAGATGGTTCGCTGTGGGATGATGAACACTAGCTACACGTAAAAACAATGACTGCCATATATTGAACACTTACTGCATGCCTGGCACTGCGCTTTACCCTCACGTGCTAATTTATTTAGCGCCTGCAATAACTCCATGCTGTGTCTTACTGCCCTTCTTTGGAGGATGAGAGTACAGAGGTCTGTCGCATTTGCTCACATAAGCTGTGATGTTGCAGAGCCAGGATTCAAGCTCAGATCTGTTTGACTCTAAAACCTTGCTCTGGACCCCTATCTTTTACTTTTTCCCAAACGTGGGAAAAGTTACAAAGATGGTAGTTTATCTTTGAGAGATCCTCCCACCTCCTTTTCTAAGCTTTCTTCCCCCTTCTTGCTTCTAAGGAGCCTGTGTCCTTGCACTGTGCTCAGTCCCCCACCTGTCATAGTAAGTACGCTGTCTACCCCTTCAGTCCTCGGGAGTTAATGGTTCTCGATCTGGAGCTGCAGGCCTTTATCTCAGGACAGCTGGTACCTGTGAGGGGACAAAAGCAGTGTGGTCAAGATAGTTTAGGGCACATTAATGGAAGTAATAGTAGCTGGTGATTATTGAGCATTTATCAAGTGCCCGGCATTCTGTCAAATACTTAACACTCATTTTCTCACTTAATCCTCATAACAACCCCGTGAGGCAGGTACCGTTTTCATCCCCATTTCCCACATGGTATTTTGAAAGCAGAACTTGCAAGTCTGTAAGTGACTGAATCTGTGAGAATATGAAAGGAGCCTCCTTGGCTACTCTGGGCCAACCTAATCGTTTCCCCATTCCAGAAGATTGTTCTCAGCCTTGTGACTCCTCCATCTTTGATTACAACCCTCAGTCCAGAATTTATTTCATCACTTCCTTTGTCGTAATGCAGGCTCTTTCTTTCAGAGTCCCAGTATGAGTACTCAAGGCTGGAGATGATGCCATTAGGACAGAGCTTTCTCTGTAGGACAGGCAATGGCACACAAAGCCATAGACTTCAGGAGGAAGCATAGAGCATCTCTGTAGGGAGAAGGAATCCAGGGGTACAATAGTGGCCAGAGGGAGGCAAGCATCTGCCTGAAGCAATCTTTCTGACAGCTGTGGAGTCCAAACATGGGGAGAGCATAGATAAAGCAACCACACAGAACAAGGGTGGGGAGCCCCTTTAATAGGGAGAGCTGTTCCCTTGGAAGGGGCAGCAAATCTACTGAGACAAAAAGCAGGACTACAGTGAGATTCCTTCCTGTAGCATCCTCAGCCGCCCCAGAGCACTGAGGGCCGGCCAGGAGCCAGCATTTCCTGGAGCCTGAGTCTAAGGCTTCATGCACAGCCCCCGCTAGTGTACTTGACTTCAGGCTTCTGCTTCAAGCCACTCTGTAGACATCCACAGGAAACACGTCGTGCCTTGAATTGCAGTATAGATACATTCCACAAACATTAGATTTAAATTGAATCAAGTTTTAAGGACAGTGTAGGCACTTGGTGTCTTCAAATACCCCTGCATTGAATCTTTTGGGTATGTGAACAATATAACTCAACTTCTGTGTTTCATAAGTTTATATTCTAAAATACTGGGGTTTTGTTTTGTTTTGTTTTCTTTTGTTTTACATTTACAGTTAAACAGCAGTATTAACTGCCTTTTATTAGGCCTGTCATTGTGTCAGCAGTCATGCCTATTAAAGCATTGCATCCTGGTCATAAAATGTAACAGAAATTATCGGAAAATATCATACTGAATAGATGAACTGTGACTATCATAGTTTTAAAACCACAAAAATGTTGTCTTTATGTGTGAGTCTATACTCTCCACTTTTTGATCTTCCTATATTAATGAAGATTGTTACTTTAGGGGAAGAATTAATTTTTTTTAAATTTTAAGTGCTTTCTCCAAAAGTTGGACTCAGTAGCATTCCTAAAAAAAAAAAAAAAAAAGCCTCACTTTTAATCTATAATTAAAGTCAAAGTTTTCTTTTAATTTTAAAAGCTTGTCCTTGAACTAAAATAACATGGAACATTTTAAAACATGGCTCCAGGCTGCTGTAGATACATTTTAT
>PISX010003686.1:67466-133211 GCA_004024625.1 Mellivora capensis
AAAGGTTTGACTTGCTCACCTGCAGAGGAGGAAGGCAGTAGGTAGGAAGAATCACAAAACAGAAGCTGTACAGTGAGGCTAGAACACAGTGAGCCTCCAAAAGTTGGATGGCCGATAAAAATATCCTTTAAAGCAGAATGCCATTGTTTATTATGGCAAGAAAAGGGGATAATATCCATGATTGAATTGTAAAAATATTTTTACTAAGGTCATTTTTGTACTTACTATTCTGGTATTAGGTTAGCAAGTCTAATGCCAGATTAGATCTAATAATATATTGTGTTGCTCTACGTACTTTAGAAAGCCCATGAACAGCTGTTATTTTATTTGATCGTCATTACACTCTAGGAGGTAAAAATAAGGATAATTATTCCTGCTCTCTCGCAGGGCAGGAGGGAGTGACCCACTGATGTACAGCTACTTAACGGCTGAGCCAGAAAGAGAAGTTGAGTCTCTCAGCTCCCTCGTTCAGGCTTTTTCCACTCGATTTTACGGTGTTTTCCATCCTGGTTAAGTATACTCAAAATAAAAAAATCATTTATGGAGTAGAACTCTCCAAAAGAGTGACTCTTAACTTATTTGGAGCTGTTCCTCCTTTTGTACATGGGCTGCTTTGAAAACTGGGTAAAAAGCTTCGGATCCCTGTCCAGAGGAACAGGCATCCATTCTCCCCACCCCACGCTTTAGCGTAACCCAGATGGCAGAAGGGATATCTTTGATTCTTCAGATCCAAATAGGATTGTCTTGGACACTTTATTCATGCTGTGGAAGGTTGGACCCTTCTGAGGATTCCTGACTCTGCCTGAGGGTTCTATCTTAAAAGCATATGTCACTGTGTACTTTCAAAAGTGCATTCAGCTTATGGGTTGCATTGCCATCTCACATATGTGGTCCCTGGTCTGCATCACATTGATTCAGGTATGACATGACTCCCTCCTCAAATGCCAGCGTGTCCTTCCACTCAGAAGATGCAGACATGAAGTAGACTATGGAAAATTTGGAGGGGCCAGAGGAGAGCCTTATATCATAGCAGTTCTCATAGCTTCATAGGGAACACTATTTTTCTCTGTTCTTATGTGTCTTTTAGACATCCCACATGGGACTCTTCCTGCTATTCCTGACATGGCCCCCAGACTCATAACATCTCACTAGTTCCATGTTTCTACCTTCCACCCTTTCTTATTCACCCCCTAACTCCCCAGTTGTCTCAAAATCTCCAACTTCTTTTCACTCAGTGTAGTAGAATCCAGCTGTCTCCAGTGTCAGCTCCCAAAGTCTGCTCCAGGCCTACCTTTGCATGCTCAAACCCACCCACCAAGATGCTAAGCAAACCTATGGGGCCTTGTGGTTCATTACCTTCATCTTCCTTATAAGATACTTATGCTATTAAATGGCAACTTATTTTCTTCAGTTATATGTGTTTAAAATTTTAGGGGTTTCAAGGATTTCCTAAAACCCAACCATCATTCCCCCTAGATTTGGAGATAGTTCCGTAGTTTCTAGTCTTCTTGGGACTGTGAACTTAGAACTTTCTTAGGGTTCTTCTTTGTTGGTGGCTAGGCACAATGTGCTCTCATAACCTCTTCAGGGCAGAATCTAGGTCAGGACAGCTGGTGTGGAGGTCATTTCTGGGCTGAGGAGCCCATACTAATGGATTTGCCCATTCCATCTTCCTGGCCAGTCTGGAAACTGAGGGTCACATTGAAGCTTCTGGGGAAAAAGACAACAAATCAATTAATCTAACAGAAAACACTTCCATTCATGTTTATGTTCTATTAAGAAAATGATACATGTATTATTGGAAAAAGTGAAGAACATGATATAGGAATAGAAAATGGTATAAAAAAGTGGATAGTGATTTTAGGAAAAGAGTTGATTAGGTAATTTCTTCCATTTGATTTAAATTTGCAACTACATTATTCTGAGAGATAGGTGATAGAGTTTCCCTCCTTGGTGATGGTCTGTGATTTCAAAGCACCACTGCTTTCATTCTATTTCCATTTCCAGGGCATTCTAGCATGTAGAGTTTGGTTCTTACCAGTGATTGAGCAGGACAAAAAGATTTTCATCTCACTTGAAAGCAGTGACATGGTTGGGCTATAGTTTATCATATTTCTGAAGGAAGCCTCCCATCCAGTCCCATTATATGACTTAAAATATCCCTTGTAAACAGTGGTAAAACCTGACAGAGGTATGGAGTTAGGAGTAGACCAGAAATGTCATTATAACCCCTAGAGTTCTGAAGTTGTATTGAAGTGGTAGAAATCCTCAAAGTGGAAATTAGGCCCTGTCCATGCTTCCCTCCAGCACTGGAGTTCCTTCTGTGGTCCCTGGTCCTTAGCTCACTCTGATTTATCAACCAGAGGAAGGCTAGGAGAATATTAAATCAAAGGAGCAACTTTAGACACATTTTGCCTTCTTTAACCCGCTTATCATGATTAGATTGTTCTTTTCAAGTCCTTTCTGCCATCATAAAAAGATTCAGGCAGGGTCAAAAGTAACTTCACTCACCTCTCTTTCAACCACTGATCATTTAAACTTGGGCACTTGGGGTAAATTATATATAAGTTTCTTTCCTGGGAAGGAAGGACTGTTTTAATATTTGACTATGGATGAGATAGTTCTGTCTTGATAAAGAGCTAGAGAATCTGACTTTGAGAGAGAATCATCTAGAAAGAGAAATAATAACTATGATTACATGCCAGGTGTAAGAAATAATGATATCAGAAATAGAGAAATATGTAATAGGAAAGAAAAACTAGAGGAGAAACATAAAAAAAAAGTCCACTTTGTAGTAATGTGGGAAAAAGAACATTTGGAAGATTATTTGGATTTAGAAAGGAGAGCTAGAGGAAGAAAGGAAAATCAGAATAGAACAGAGGAATGACTCTTACTTCCAGATTTTTCAGATCAGGGTTTGCACACTAAAGGATCAGAGAATTTAAAAAACAACAACAACAGGGATTATTGACAAGTTAGGCCTGAATGGGCTCTTGAAGGAATTTGTGAATTCTGTATTGAGTAGTAAGGGGTGAGTCTTTAAGCTGGCATTTTTATTTATTGAGTACTGTGGGACTTATGTGTGAGCTTTTTGTAAGCCTCATTCAGTCTTCTCCCAGTGTCCCATAAATAAGATAAAAAGGTACTGTTAAGGGAGAAAAACTGTGTCAAAGTGTGCACGGATTCAGCAACATCAAGGATTCTTTCCTTCTCGTGCTAATGCAGAAACTGGAGATGAGCTGGTAAAAGGGAGAAATGGTCATCGTGATGGATTAGTAGTGAATCTGGAATAAGAGGTTTCTGTAACCAGAGATTAAGAAGGGAAAACAAAATACATGGCCACAGTCACGCCCTGTCTTATCTTCAACTTTTTCATTGTAGTCAATTCTTGAAGTCCTGCTTTCACAGGAATGCTGTAGGAAACTATGGATATTTTCAGTACTTTCACAGATTCTTCAGAATTCACTGTATCACTGTGAGAGTTAAGGAATGGCTCATAGAGTGCTCATGTGAGCATTTTATCTAGAGCCACTCAGAACTGTGTCATCCAGTATGGTAGCTGCTAGTCCCATAAGGTCACTGAACACTGAAAATGTGATTAGTCCCAACTGAGATGTGTTTAAATGTATGTGGGGGGGGGGAATTATGGAAAATATATTATCAATTTTTATAATGATTACATGTTGAAATGATAATATTTTGGGCTATATTGAGATAAAGAAAATATTTTATTAAAATAATTTCATCTTGGGGCGCCTGGGTGGCTCAATGGGTTAAAGCCTCTGCCTTAGGCTCAGGTCATGATCCCATGGTCCTGGGATCAAGCCCTGCATCGGGCTCTCTGCTCCAGGGAGCCTGCTTCCCCCACCCCCCCGCCTGCCTCTCTGCCTACTTGTGATCTCTGTCTATCAAATAAATAAATAAAATCTTTTAAAAAATAAAATAAAATAGGGCGCCTGGGTGGCTCAGTCAGTTAAGCGTCCGACTCTTGATTTCAGCTCAGGTCATGATCTCAGCGTCTTAAGATGAAGCCCAATGTCTGGCTCCCCAATGGGTGTGAAGCCTTGCTTGGGATTCTCTCTCCTTTTCCTTCTGCACCTCCCCTGACCCCACTCCACTTGCATGCATGCACTCTCTCTCAAAAAATTTATATATATATATACATATGTATATGCATATACACATATATACTTACATATATATATGTGTGTGTGTATATATATATATATATATATATATATAATCTTATCTTTTACTTTTTACTTTCTTAATTGCGTCTACTAGAAAATTTAAAATCGCTTATGTGGTTTGCATCTGTGGCTCACATTGTGATTCTTTTGGGCGAAAGTGCCTTAGTGGTGATAGTAAGAGACAAGTTAGGGAAAGAGCTTCTTATTACAACATGCTGATGTCAAGGAAGAGGCATCAGGGAGAAGGAAGTCAAAGTTCTGTTCGGCTGAAAACTGGCTGATATTCCCTCAGTCCCATTCTGGAAGAGCAATGAATCCTACTCTTAAGGAAACCCTGCCATCTTCATGGTCCTTCATGCTTATGGCGTAGAGCCACATCGGTATCAGCTCACCTTTGTTTTGTTATTGTCACCAGAGCTGCCAGGAATCAGTGTGAAGGAAAGAACTAGTTTGTTGCCCTCATTAGGGTACGACTTCCTTAAAATACAGATTCTGAAGGTGCAACCATTCATCCCCACGCCCAAAAGCTGGTCTGTAGTTGATTTTGTGTGTGCGTTAAGGTATAAAGAAAATGCATAGATGAATGAATTACTAAATAAATGAATGGTGCACAAGAAAAATATAGGTCCAGGAAAAGGATCAAAGACCTTGCCATGGTCAATGGGCCAAATCAGAGAAAAAGCATGTGAAGTTGGAAGCAAAGTTTTTTTTCTACAACAAAGTGTGCACAGGGGTCCCTATCTTTATAGCCAACCTGTTTTCTAAGTGGTTGGTGTACATGCCATCCCAGCTGTTAAATACTTTAATATTCTCTGGTTGGAAGAATTAGGTTAAAAAAAATTCTTTAAATCAATGAAGAGAGTTTCCCTCTTCATGGATAGATTGTAGGAGAAAATTATTTAGAAAATTTGCAAAAGCTAGCATTATCTACTTTTCCATTTCTTCTAAGGGCACAAAGTTGGCCTTGGTTTATTGCTGCTTATTTCTGATAGAATAACACACAGGCCAGTTTGACTTAATCTGCACGTGTATGACATGAGTCACTGTGCTTTCAAATAGAATTGTTTTTAATAGACTGTAAGCTTCCATTTAGAAAAGCAGAGTTTGTTTGGTTTTTTTTATTAACATAGAATGTATTATTTGTTTCAGGGGTATGGTACAGGTCTGTGAATCATCAGTCTTACACACTTCACAGCATTCACCATAGCACATACCCTCCCCAATGTTTGTTTTTTTCTTAATACATTTCTTTTGAAATTTCAAGTGAACTAACTAGAGGAACATTTTAGGGTAGGGCCGGAAGAAAGTTCTATTTTATCTTTCATTGTCTTTGAAATTCAAAATATAGTTAGTTTTGCAGGATTAGCTCCTATTTAATGCCAGTGGATGCCAAATACTGTGGCAAGTAATTGTAAGAGAGGGCAGAGCCACAGTGGTGTGGAAGCGGAGAAGATGAGCCTCAAAATGGCTTAATTTGTATGTTTCTTTTACTTCTCTTCATGCATGCTGGGTTCATGCATGTTTGTGTTGCCTCTCCATCCCCTAGGACCAGGTCTTTGGCATCAAGGCCTGCCTTCTTTAAGAAATACCTCACATCCACTTTTTCTTTGGTTCGCTCTCTGAGGGCCACTTCCCTCAGTGGCACAATTCCCAGGACCCATGGAAATACTTCCATCTTAATTTCTTTTAAAATCGAAAGAAAAATGAACATGATAGCAATGAATACATAGCACACGGGGATTATGTACACCTGTATGTTGATGTATCATAAAATATAATTTTAACATTTTTTAATGTAGGAAAGAGTGTGCAAAGACAGAAGTACCTAGAGTACACACACGTCATAATGCAGCCCTCAGCCTACTACTTATTTTCCTCAGGTCCTTCTTTCTGCTTTCCAGCATGACTACTATTTTGTAATCTGACAGTCTAGCTTCCTAATAACATAAAATGTTCTAAGGTGATAAACTACTCTCTCTTCATCGGTAATGAGTCTGTTAACAAAAAATCATCGAGAATCCTTTCTGCGATGAATAGGAGCTAAAACAACGAACATGGCAGACGGCATATTGTGGGAAACAAGCACTGAACAAAGTATGCCAAATACTACAAAGAAACACAGGGTCCTATAAATATGTAACAGAGGAATGCCATCTAAGTACACATTTTTAAATATTTAACTTTTAATGTATCCCTACAGATAGTCCTTAATATTTAAAAGCAATTGCATATGTACATTATTATTTTCCTTATTTTATGTAAAAGTTGGACTATTCAACTCAACAACAAAAAAGCTCAATTAAAAAATGGGCAAAGGACTTAAATAGATATTTCTCCATAGAAGATATACAAATGGCCATTAAACACATGAAGAGATGCTCAACATTACTAATCATTAGAGAAATGCAAATCAAAACCAGAATGAGATACTGCCTCACACCCATTTAGATGGCTATTAAAAAAAAAAAAGAACAGAAATTAACAAGTGTTGGCAAAGATGTGGAAAAATTGGAACCCTTGTACACTGTGCATAAGAATATAAAATAGTCCAGCCGTTATAGCAAACAGTATGCTAGTTCCTCAGAAAAGCAAAAATAGGATTACCATATGATTCAGCAATTTCACTCCTGGGTATATATGCAAAAGAACTGAACACAGGGACTGAAGAAGCTGTTTGTAACGCCCACATTCATACATAGTAGCATTGTTCGCAATGGCCAAAAGTTGGAAACAAAAAGTCATGCTGGAAAGCCTGCTGACAGATGAGTGGATAAAGAAAATGTGGTATATACATACAACGGAATAGTATTCAGCCTTAAGAAGGAAGGAGACTCTGACACACGCTACAAAATGCATGAACCTTGAACACATTATTTTTTTTTATTTTTTTATTTTTTATAAACATATAATGTATTTTTATCCCCAGGGGTACATGTCTGTGAATCGCCAGGTTTACACACTTCACAGCACTAACCATAGCACATACCCTCCCCCAATGTCCAATACCCCACCCCCCTTTCCCGACCCCCCTCCCCCCAGCACCCCTCAGTTTGTTTTGGGAGATTAAGAGTCACTTATGTGAACACATTATTTTAAGTGAAATGAGACAATCACAAAATTTCATTCTCTGTGTGTGTAAACATATTCATATTCTTTTTGCTGTGGGACTCTCTTATAGACAATGTTATTAAGTTGAAGAACATTTTATGGAGTAGAGAGATCCTTGTGAATAACAAATATTTTGTCCCGATTAACTATGTATATTCTTATTTTCCTTTTGATTTATTTCCCCATGTAGTCTTTAAAAAAAACTGTAATTATGTTTAATATTTTTTCTCTGTATGGCTTCTAGATTTTAAGTGATAGAACCCCCTTACTTCACAACTATAAAAAGGGTGTCACAAGTTTTCTTCTGATATTTCTGAGGGTCTCAATTTTTACCTTAAATCTTTTCTCTAGTTGGAATGCATTTGAGTTTAACATGTGGTATCATATTATGTGAAAAAAATATTCAGTTTTTTTTGTCCATATAGCTGCTCCGTTATCCTAATACCATTTAGTATCAGTAGATCTTTCTCCTTCCCTGGTGGAAATATACCACATTTTAAACTGAGCTTATCTTATCTCTCTATTCTCTACTGACTCCTGTTTTTCCTCTTTTTACAGACCCACACTGCTTTAATTAGTGAGCCTTTAGAATATATTTAATATCTGGCTGTGTTTATTCTCATTCTTCTTTTTTCATACTTTTCTAGCTATTTTTTCTGTATTAATTCTGTCTACTAAAAGAAACCATTTTGTTTTATTGGAATTGTGTTGTTTACAAATTAATTACAGAAAAATGGTATTTTTAGGTTGTAGAATCATCTTATACAAAAACTTGGTATGTCTGTCCATGTCTTCCATTGTGGCCGTTAGTAGGGTTCTAAAATGTTTTAAATAGGTCTTAAATATTTCTTGTTAAATATATTCGTAGGTATTATCTTTTTGCTGTTTTATTTCTGTAAGTAGAATCCTTTCTTCCATCATGTTTTTCTAACTGGTTGTTGTTTTTTATATGCGAATGCCATTGATTTCTGTATGTTAATGTTATACTCTGCTACCACCATAAATTAGCTTATTATGGGCAGTTGTTGACTTCCTTGTGTTTTCTAGTAATACAATTACATGACATGCAAACGTTGATGGTTTTACCTCCTGCTGAAATTTTTGCCATGAGTTCTTTCCCTGGCTTATTGCATTGACTTGCACCTCCACATACAGTGTTAAATAATAGTGATGATGGTGCACATTCTTATCTTGCTTCTGACCTTTATGGCAACACTTCAGTTCTTTCCCATTATGCATGATGCTGGTTTTGGTTTTCAATCCATGCCTTCCAATTATGGCTTTAGACTTTGAAGATGTGGGTTCTGATTTTTTTTTCTCTACCACTAACTAATTGAAAAACATTAGATAAGTCATCTAACTTCTCTGATTTATTTCCTAATCTGCAAAATGAGGGAAAGAAAATCACCTACCTCCCAGCGCTGTTGCTAATGGTCCTGAAAGCAGGTGGCAAGCTGTGCAATGTGCATGTCCCTTGTTATTCCTGTTTCCTCCTGTTCAGAATGCTTCCCTCTGCAACTCTTTTCCGAATTATAAAACTGGACAACTCTTTTCCGAATTATAAAACTGGATTTCCCTTTGTGGCTCCAAGACTTTTTTGTAATTCCATTCACAACACAGTTTCTACATATATTCCAAGGTTGGAAAGAAAAAGTGCTTTTTGAACGATGAGCAAATTCCTTCGCTGACATTTAACCAAAATGTATTCCAAACCTGAAGCTTTTTGGAAGGCTAAGAAAATGTTGGTCACCTTCTTGTAAAAAAGTGAAATAAAAAATGTTTATGTACCTCAGCACTTCCTGACTGAGCTGGAATTGAGTGCACTGAGATGGTGTTATTTTGTGGTGTTTCAGTTCTGGGAAAAATGAAACCAAAAAATAGAGGAAATTTTTCAAGATTGTTGTTTGTGAAAGGTTTCCTTTTTTTTTTTTTCTTCCAACTTTGGTTAACACTGAGAAAGCCATGTAAGTTCAATTCAACTACACATCTTCTGCAAACTAATTCCTGTCAAGTGGTCTGCTAACTAACATTTTCCTCTGTATTAAATTCGGTGTTTTAGAGCATGAACTGCGTGCCTGGAGATACTGATGGCTGTCTGTCATTCCTTTCTTAGACACACATTGCCGCCTGAAATAGCCCTGTCAGATAATTTGTGCATGTAGGATTTCCTTATTCTTTTTTTAAAAATGAGCTTTTGTACTAATTTTTGTGCAGTGTTATGTTTTCGTCTAATCTAGTAAGATTGGCAAATCACTTTTCCTTCATAAGAAATCCCCCAGCAAGTGGCTCTATAACTTAAAAGGGTTTTCATTACTTTAACATATCAACTGGCCCTACAGCCCCCATGCTCGGAAAGTAAACTGCATGGTAATCTGTGTCCCCCATGTTTCTAACACCATTTACCTTCCTCTTTGAGGCAGCTCTCATAGGAACTCGGAATCAAGCTGTGAAAGTAATTTCCTTTGAGCAGCAACAGCCTTCCTCACTGGGCTCGCTGTTTCATCAGTGGCTTGGTTGTGTGGCTGGGCTTCAGAAGAGAATTTCATACTCCCTCATTTTCCTGTATTCAGTTCTCTGATGACACTTTTAATCTAAGGAATATGCCCTTTCTAGAATGACTGCAAATGCAGTTTTGCATTGAAAGCTAATGAGTTTGAGAAGTTCTTCATAGATCTTGGATACCAGCCCTTTGTCTGTAATGTCATTTGCAAATATCTTCTCCCATTCCGTGAGCCGCCTCTTCACTTCATTGACTGTTTCCTTTGCTGTGCCAAAGATTTTTATCTTGATGAAGTCCAAAACTTGATTTTCACTTTTGTTTCCCCTGCCTTTGGAGACAAGTCTTGAAAGAAGTTGCTGTGACCAGTGTCAAAGAGGTTACTGCCTATGTTCTCTAGAATTTTGATGGTTTCCTGTCTCACGTTGTGGTCTTTCATCCATTTTGAGTTTATCTTTGGGTATGGTGTAAGAGAATGGTCGCATTTCATTCTTCTGTATATAGCTGTCCAATTTTCCCAGCACCTTTTATTGAAGAGACTGTCTTTTTTCCATTGGATATTTTTTTCCTCCTTTGTCAAAAATTATTTGACCATAGAGTCAAAAATCTATATCTGGGCTCTCTATTCTGTTCCATTGATCTGTGTGTCTGTTTTTGTGCCAGTGCCATGCTGTCTTGGTGATCACAGCTTTGTAATATAGCTTGAAGTCAGGCAACGTGATGGCCCCAGCTTTGTTTTTCCTTTTCAACATTTCCTTGGTGATTCAGGGTCTTTTCTGGTTCCATACAAGTTTTAGGATTGTTTGTTCCAGCTCTTTGAAAAATGCCCTTGGTATTTTGATCAGGATGATGTTGAATGTATAGATTGTTCTGAGCAGTATAGACATTTTAACAATATTTATTTGTCCGATCCATAAGCATGGAATGTTTTTCCATCTTTCTGTATCTTCTTCAATTTCTTTCATGAGTGTGGTTTCGCTTATTTAAGGAACATAAGGAATAGCACGGAAGACATTAGGAGAAGGATGGGAAAAATGAAGGGGGGAGGTGATCAGAGAGGAAGACAAACCATGAGAGACTATAGACTCCGAGAAACAAACTGAGGATTTTAGAGGGGAGGGGTTGGGGGATGGGTGAGCCTGGTTACGGGTACTGAGGAGGGCACATATTGCATGGAGCATGGGTGTTATACACAAACAAGAATCATGGAACACTATGTCAAAAACTAATGATCCACTGTATGGTGACTAACATAACCTAATTTTAAAAAAAGTAAAAAATAAAAAGGCACACCTGGGTGGCTCAGTCATTAAGCGTCTGCCTTCAGCTCAGGTCATTATCCTGGGGTCCTGGGATCGAGTCCCGCATTGGGCTCCAGCCCCACATCAGGCTCCCCGCTCAGTGGGAAGCCTGCTTTTCCCTCTCCCACTCCCGCTACTTGTGTTCCTTCTCTCGCTGTGTCTCTGTCAAATAAATAAAAACAAAATCTTAAAAAAACAAAATGGGACACCTGGGTGTTTCAGTGGGTTAAGCCTCTGCCTTTCAGCTCAGGTAATGATCTCAGGATCCAGGGATAGAGCCCTGCATCGGACTCTCTGCTCAGCAGGGAGCCTGCTCCCCCCTGCCCCTGCCTGCCTCTCTACCTACTTGTGATCTCCCTCTCTCTGTCAAATAAATAAATAAAATCTTTTAAAATAATAATAATAATAAAATAAATAAAAGCTAATGAGGCCTACATGTATGCTCTTGCAGTGACTGGTATGAGCAGGGTGTTAATCTCCAGCATATGTTATGGATTTGTTTGCTGACCTTAAAGGCATTCACATTTGAAAACATATTCATATATATATATATATATATATATATATATATATATATATATATATATCTTTCACAAAAGATGGTGTATATATATGCCTAAAACCATCTTTTGTGAACCTCAAAGTCAGTAAGAGAAAACAATGGGGGAATATGGCATAAGGTACGCGGATCAATTCAGTTCTTTAGAGGGAAAGGCTTTTGGAAATCTTTGCTTATTGACTATAAGTGGTGGTTGCTAGAACAGCAGCGGTGCCATCCTGTACGTTAGTCCACTTTACGGAGCGCCTATCCAAGCAAATTTACTAAATTACAATAAAGGCCACCCTAAAAAGCATTAAATGAATCAAAGACTAAACCTTTTACAGACATGCATAAACTGGCAAGGGAGCTGGCACAGCAGAACATTCATGGTTCCCTTGACAGACCACCACCACCCCAAGTGCAGGGGCCCACCCCTAAGTTAATTCAATAATAAAGCCAGACTCAGGGTTGAAAATATATTCATTTCTGTGGAGGAAAACTCTTCGTAACTCTGTAAATTAAGCTGAGCAACCCAGAAAGTGACAGCATGCCTTCCACTTGTCATTTTTCTCATTAGATAACTTTCAGAAGACAGAATCATCTTCCTCTCGTTCACTACTGTGTTACCAGCTGTTAGCAAAATGCAGTAAAGATCTGTTGATTGATTGGTTTATTGATTGATAGCTGGGGAATAGAATAAGTACTTCCACCTTTGAAACAATCTCCATTTGGAGAGGAAAGTATGTATATCTTTTATTATGTAAATACAACAGCAAGCAAAGTAAATATGATGGGCCAGAATCAATTCTTAGGTAATCAGGAACAGACTGTATGCTGTGGAAATGGTTTACATTACTCCAAAAGCAAAATTTTGCATTTAGTGTAAGATATGGTGGTAAAACATTGAGCTTTTGCTTTCTACCGATAGTGTAAACATTTCTCCGAGATGCAGTGTCTGGAAATAATTTAGTTAACTCTTATTTTTATATGCATGTTCTGTTCTCGAGACTTGTTGCAAAAATTGATGGAAAGTTATTTTCTTTAAGTGACAGTTTGTTTACAGAAATTCCTTGAAATCTTGATGGTTATTGAAAAGACTGAAATAAATGTTGCCTCAAACTGCCTGTTGCAGAGCTACCCCACACCTTCCAAACGAGTACCATACTCTGTTAGTAAATCACCTAAAATCCGTAAAGGTC
The DNA here is from genome assembly GCA_004024625.1 of Mellivora capensis. Classification (NCBI taxonomy): domain Eukaryota; kingdom Metazoa; phylum Chordata; class Mammalia; order Carnivora; family Mustelidae; genus Mellivora; species Mellivora capensis. Next base: position 80,303 of record PISX010003686.1, read on the forward strand.
ATGGAGACTGTTCCCTTTGCAAAATGAAATATTTATGTTTCATTCCCAAAAACATATTGTGGATCATTTTGGTGTTTTAAGTTGGAGGTACATAGTAAATTATTCCAAAATTATGGAGGCCAAATGTCATTCTCTCCAAAAGTTTGTGTAATATCTATTTATCTGTGGGCAGATGACTGCACAGCATAATCGGAGGCAGACTTTGTCATGTTAAGTCTAAGTAAACACAGCTGAACATAAGCAAGTTGGACTACAGGGTTTTTTTGAGCTTTGCCAACAGCATATGACCTTGGAGAAGGCTGCCTTTTTTTTTTTTAATACAATCTGCTTTCAGTGGAAAAAAAAAGAATTCTTTTTGTTTTAAATTAACAAGTGATGATTAGAAGCTTGTTATGTTCTAATTTTTAGATGCCAGACAAAAGAACATCATGCATGCACCCAACAGAAAACTACCTTGGGCGGGGGGAGTTACCCCCATCAGGGAGCTGGATATAACAGCGAGGGTGGAAGCCAATTAAATGGTGCTTCTCTAAAAGAAAACCCTTTTGTGTTTATTTGTATTTTGTTCGTTGTCCTTCTGCCATTTCAACAGATTAAATTTGTGGTTCCAGATGCCACTAGAAAATGAATTTTATTGATTTATCCATTCTTTAAAAAGCATCTGTCCTCAATAGCAAAGAACCTTTGTGTTGTCATTAGCTTTCAGTTTTCAGTAGAAACTCTCATTAACTGCTTTAGGCCTTCCACAAGTCCCCTCCCCACCCCCCATTTTTTAAATGCAAGTTTCTTTTCAGTCACCTAATACCTTCTTTTAGCCTAGTATGGGGGCCAATAGTACATTTTTTTAAAGGCACTTTGTGGCTAAAATAAGTTCCTATTAAATATTTCATGTCAAAAAGTGGACTTTAAGCGAGAACTTCGGTAAAAGATGGATTAGTGGAGATTTGTCTTGAAACGTCTAGTTTTTCAATATTTTCAGACTGGCAAGCGGCCAGATAGATCCTCTGCTCTTCCCGTTCCTTCACTTAAGGAAACTATTTTTTCCCCTTCACCCTTCGGGTGTGCATTTCCTTCTCAGAGCAAATGCAGTATGTATTAAGAATCTGCGACTAATAAAGATTTTTAAATAATTCATCTTTCTGGACTTTGGTATTTTACACTTTTTTTTAAATCACATGTTGAATAATATTAACAGCATATGGGAAAATATTTAGATCTATGTGCTAAAATATTATTCTGTAGTTAGATTCATGTAAGATCTAACCTTATTTGTATACCTGCTTTTCCAATATGCTGATGAATTCCATGTTAAAATAAATTGCTTTCAGTACCAAATATCAAAAACTTTCTAGAAGTAATCCAGAAACACCTTTCTCTTTGTGTTAAGGGTGGCGGCATCCATCCCTAACAGTACATCAACATGCACACTTGAAGGTCTTTGAAGCACCACATACTCTTAATATGTCAGAATCACTCTCTGTGGCCTGCCTCCTCCAAAGGGAAATTTGCTTTTCTTCCGTTCTTCCCTCACTCAGAGAATGTCATCACTGTCCCCCCCACCGGTCATCCCAGGCAGAAATTTAAGGGGCATTCAGACTCCTGCCTCCCATCCCTACACCCATCTAGTCATTGAACACATCTGCCCCCTTATCTCTCAGATCTTGGCTCGCCATCCCCACTGTTCGCTCCTTAATCCCAGGACTCCTCACTTATGCCTTAGGTCCCTGCCGTGATCCCCCCTGGCTCCTCCAATCTGGTCTTCCAGTAGGGCAAGAGGGAGCTTTCCAAGACCCAATTCTGATCATACCACTGCTCAATATCTTTACTCACTTCCCACACCTTTCAGGATCATGTTCACACTCCTTATCTTGCACACAAAACCATAAACCCCTCAGCACCTAGCTTCTGCAAATCTCTCTTGGCTTAGTTCCCTGCTGCCCTGTCACACACCTCATTCATTTCAGCAATGTCATAAAGAGTTTCCCAAAGGAGCTGTACCATGTCATGACACTGCGCTTTTCACACAGTCAGCCTTTCCCCTTCCTTGGAATGCTTCTCCCCGTCGTCTTCATCTGAGTAACTCCTGCTCCTCTTTACGCCAGGCCTGTGTTTCCCCATCTTTTCCAGGACTAGGCACTCAGATAGTGATGACATTGGCTGGGCATGCTGGCATGAATACAGGAGGCTCCTTGCAGCTGCAAGCAACTGCCCAGGGCCCCTGCCTGCTTCCCAAGGTTTTCTTCTCCTTTCAGGACCCCCCACTCCCTGCCTTTGCCTTTGCTCCCTCCCACAGCACTTCCCACAAGGAGCTGTTGTCATTTCTCTCTCAAAGTGTGAGTTACTTAGGGATGAGACCCATTTGTGATTTGTATTTCTAGGCCCTACCACAGTGTCTGGTCTATAACATGCATTCAGTAAATGTTTGCTGTGGGACCCATGGACTCATGAATAAGTAAATAAAGACAACTTGGAGAAGAGAAAATTCTGTTGCACTTAAAATTAAAAGATCTGGCTTCTAGTCCTGGCTCTATTGTTTAATAACAATTTGACCTTGGACCTCTCATTTTTTCTCAGTCTCAATTTCTATACTGTAAAATGGGGGAAATGATAAGTGTACACAGAAAAGAAATGAGATCAATTGCACACTTATGACTTGCAAGTGTTCAATAAATATTATCATCACCTGAATTGTGTTAACTTGACCCAGCCCTTAAATATGCCCCAAAAAGGCAGAGAGGATTTGGGGGATGAAAAGATATGTATAAAGTATAATTTTCCATTTAATACAAAAAGATAATGTGGTTTTTACTTGATAAGTTCAGATCACTGTAATGTAGTGGTACATTCTCTATCAAACTGCCAGCCATCCGAAGAGGGGAAAAATTTTTTTCAAGAAAAACAAGTACTTCTCCCATTCTGTTGTGCACTGGGAAGAACTGTTTAATAATTCTCAGTCTCTTTGTAAAATATCAGGAATATTTAAAATACTCTATACATTCTTCCTTCAGTCAATCAGGAATTTAAGAATATCAGGTATGGTTGTTTAAGATGAAGCCCTGATATAATTAAGGTCTATAAATATGATTTAAGTCGTTATTTTATTCCTTGTGAAAAGGACAGGTATACCAGTTAGATCGTCATAGAAAATTCTTCATAACAAATACTGGAGAAGTAGCTTATAAAAATAGGGAATTTCCAAAGCTGTTTCCCCAAATTCAAGTGCTATATTCTATCATATGTAAGGGCTTTCCCATGTAAAACTTTCTCCTGGCATTTAAGAGTAAACGCTACAACATACCTATATGATTGCATGGGTAACACGTGTAAGCCACTGGTCCCGTAGCAGTTACATGTGCCAGCCCCAAAATGAGCAGCAAAAGACCAGTCGCTGACATAATCCTGGAATTTGCCTTGGTATGCTCATTCTCGCTCTCACCAAAGATTCCATCCTCATGTTTTGCATGTTATGGCTACTAAGCAACTGAAGCGATATTCTCCAAGCCCTTGCAACACCGAAGCCTCCATAATATGCGGTCCTGCTCCTGTGAGAATTCTCCACACTCAAGCATCGTAGACATAACATGGCTGCCCTTGACCTAGCTTAGATAATTCGAATACAGAAGCTATTTTGAATTGTTGTGTTACTTGTTATCTGCTCCACTTCAAGGTAAAACTTCCACATTCATCAAGGGTTGCTGCCCCTACAGAGTATTTCCAATTGTGGAATAATTGTAGCTGTTACGTATTGCGTATTACTGGGAGCCTTGTGTCTTACAGTGCTTATTTCTAATTTCTACAATAGTCCTCATTGTTCAATATTTTTTGTATCTAGTTTACAGAGGGAAAAAAATGAGGCTCAGAGAGATTAGGTAGCTTTCTCCACACCACATGCTAATATGTAGCAGAACTGGGATTCAGACCCCAAGCTCTTTGCTTCCAAATTTACTCCCTTTCCACTGTACCTTACTGTTGGGGATTGAATCAAGTGTGGTTAAGTGAAGGTACCCTTCAAAATTTGCACTGATTAGCAGAGAACAGGTGCACTCAATTCATGATAAACCAAAACAAAGACACAAATCCCATTAAAAGCAGCTGGAGAAATTGAGTAACTAATTGTTTATTCTCTCTGTGCCTCAAAGACTGTTAAAATTAGCTTGGAATTCTATTTGAAAAATTCTTCAATTAATCATAAACTCTGGCTCCCATTTCTAAAGCAACCTTTTGATAGATGTTTCCAACACTTGCCCCATGCAACTCCCATTACTTCCTCTTTTCTTCAGTGTAAAAACAATCTCTTTTCTATTTCTGGTCCCACTTTCTGCTTTTCTAGTCCTGCCAATTTTTATTATTACAAGGATTCGTGTGAATAATTAACTAAGTGCCTTTTCATCTAGGGCTCGTTATCACTGCTCATCTTTCATTTCGTTATGAAATGATGAATTTCAGGACCTCCTATAAGTCAGGACTTATAGGACTCCTGACTATAAGAACCTCCTATAAGTCAACTCAAATACAGATTTCTTGCTTCTTTCACTTTGAGAGTATGATTGGCCATCTTCTTGTCCAATTAAGATCAATATATTATGTTGTCTAATAAACTATCTTATAGAATGGCTTTTATAAACCTCCTAATGTAGGCTGAAAATCAACTGGATAAAGTATCCAGCCACTTCAAGTTTGGAAAAGAAGAGAAATACTTTTTCTAAAAAGTCTTGCTGGCCAACTCCACCTTCTTCCCTCTTATTCTCACCTTACACTAAGGGTTGTATAGTTAACCACTGAACTGAAGCCTGAAACAATGGCTCACTTCTTCATGTGTGTTCTGTAATGTCTTGTGTTCAGATCTCTTTGAGGGTGGCCTGGGAGCATGGTTGTTCCTCCTATGCTCAGTAGATATCCTAAGCTCCCTTGGCTTTGGACCCATGTGTGAACTCTATGCATAACAGAGAGTGGTACACTAGTGCTGGGCATTAACTGAGTGTGCTTCTAGGTAGACAGACATCGAAATAATAGAAGATGTCATGAACAGTGGTGCTGTGGCACTTTTCTAGGGTCAGGGGCCTTCATGACTCTTGGTTTCTTGTGAAAAACTAGTCTGCCTTTGAATACCAACCCCTCTGGCTTCCACCTCCTGAGTATGGAAAAGTGACTACAACTACCACATCCTATTAGGAAAAAGAGAGAGTGACTTACCTACAAGATCTTGGGAATCTTACAAGGAATGGCTGTTATTAGCCTTCCCTACCCCCACCCCCCCAAAAGGGTAATTTTTGGTGCCTTCATGATGAAAATATATAGTTTGTTTTCTCTTATATATGTGAGCCAAGTTCTATCATATAATCCTTTGATTCAAGGCAATAATAACTCTTTTTATCATTGCTGATTCACCATATTTCTGGATGTCTGGAGAGAATTTAGAATTAGAGAATTTAATTTTTAAAATATTTTTGAGAATGTATAGTGTATTCCATCACCAGAAACAAAAATGTGGATAAGTGGATCTAGTTTGTTCTGGAAATGTAACTTTTGCTTTCTTTTCCCTTTTGTACAGCCCTCTGCCTTTTCTCTCCCTTTCTCTCTTTTGTTTAAAGTTGGTTTATATTATTGATTGTCAAAACATACATTTCTCTCTAAAGTCTCAAAAAGTACGGGAAAAGATAGAAAATATAAGGAATAGGAGAGTATTACTTTTAGCCTGGGGAAAGTATTAAGTTCATTGTTCCTCTCTCTAAATCAAATAATTTTTAATGACTAAAATAAATGTTTTTTATTTTAAAGGTTCCATATTTACTTATAACAGCATGTGACCTTTGTAAGACAATATTTGTGGCAGCTGCTTGCATTTAAATATATTTAAATCATGAAAACCTGCCATTCTTTTATATTTACATTTTCATGAAATGGCTTTGCAAGAATTTTTCTCTATACTATACTTGTTCTCTCCCTCTTTCCTGGTAGTCATTGAGCTCTGGTGTTTCATTTTGTTTTGCTTTGTTTTGTTTGATGTATATGATCATAAGGGTGCTTGCTTTCTCTTTATCATTTCTTTGTTTCCATGCGTGAGTACTATATTTTTAATACCTTGTGATGCTCACAAAAGTACCCTTCCTGAACATTACATTTCTTAAGCCTTGGTGTGGAACCTTATTATTTTAGATTTGCTACGTCAAATTTTGGTAGGCCATTGGCAATGGTGGTCTCAGCATAGGATGATTCTGTGTGCTCTAGGGAAAGAACATTCTCAGCTCACCCTCCTGTGGACACCCACAAGAGCTATTCTCAGTTTTCAGCCTGCCTATCCACCATTACATGAATTTGAAATGACCACCATTATTAGAACTTTGGTTCTCTTCAGTTCTTTGGTCCAAGGTGCTCTGACATTCTGCCATTGTTTAAGAGCAAAGCCATTGGCAGGCCTCAACAGGATCCTCTCGATCCTTCTTCACAACCGTATTCAACATCATGACCACTACATTCGATTTTAGTGATTTTGACCTTAGTGGTGGCCTGCTTTTTGCATGGTTGTTCTGTACTCCTTATCCTTGTTTCTCTTTAGAGATCATATAGCTCCAGCTACGTCTCAGGGCTGTGGTAAAAATAACATTAAAAATAACCAAAAACTGTTTGTAAAACCTCATCACTATGTTGATGTATAATAAAACAATGCTCTGTTCTTTTTGAGGCAGGCCTGAATAAAACATTCTACTAAGGGCAGCAGAAACTAAGTTTACTTTAGTTTGAAAAAGCTTGTTATCCTACCCTAGAAAGAAAAAATTCTATGTTAGGTTGAATAATTAGTTTTTGATGACCCCATGTGGATTACTGTCTGTCCCCTATTTTCCCAAAGGAAAGATTAAAAAAATACAAGAGTTTCAAAAATAAAAGCCCCACCATCACAGCAATATAGAGCTGGGCCAACATGTTTATTTTCAAAACAGAAAACACAGATCTTATAACAGTATATTATTTCCATCACTGTTCCAATTAGAAGAAGGAGGATGATTTGATTATTCTTAAGTATTCTGTAATATATTATAGTGAAAATCTTGGGTTTCTTTATTCTCCAGTTTGTATTTGTAATGACTGTCCCTGAATTATATGTCATAGTATATTAGAAATTATAATAACTGGTGGAAAATCAATACAAGTAAAGTGAAATGTTTTATCGCCCCCCCAAAAAAAAACATTTTTAGCGGTATTATATTCATGTTTCAGCAAAAACAGACACAATGAAAAGTATCTCTGAAGCCCATTTTTGAACAGTGTTTTCCAACAATAATGTTACATCTCCTATTCACATGAAGGTAGACTCAAGAACTTGGTTTGTTAAATACAGCCTTGTTATTTGACCCTTGTTGGAATACTAAGAATCCATAATGATTTTTGGAAAAATACTAAAGAAACGCTGCCTTATGCTGCTACCCTGGAGAGAATCCCCAGGAATTCCAGCACTAAACACAGCCACTTCTTATGCTCCACAGCACTTTTTCTCCCAGGGAGGCTGCCCTTTCCCATCTACATTAGAGCACCTGGGGAGCTCATTCAAAAGCATGTTCCTTAGCATCTTTGTGACCTATAGAATCGTAGTCCGAGATGGGATCCAGGAGCCTGCCCTTTTGAGAAGTTCCCCTGTGTATGTTATTCTCCCCTCTACAGCATTTCAAGAAGATGGGTTAGAACAGTAAGATGCCACCTCACACCAGTCAGAATGGCTGAAGTTAACAAGTCAGGAAACAACAGGTGTTGGTGAGGGTGCAGAGAAAAGGAAACCCTCCTACACTGTTGGTGGGAATGCAAGCTGGCAGTCACTCAGGAAAACAGCATGGAGGTTCCTCAAAAAGTTGAAAATAGAGCTGCCCCTAGAGCAGCAATCACACTACTGGGTATTTACCCTAAAGATACAAATGTAGTAATCTGAAGGGGCATGTGCACCCCAATGTTTATGGAAGCAATGTCCACAATAGCCAAAGTATGGAAAGAGACCAGATGTCCATCAACAGTTGATGGATAAAGAAAATGTGGTGTATATACACACACACACACGCACACATACATACAATGGAATATTATGCAGCCACCAAAAAATATGAAATCTTGCCATTTGCAATGACGTGGATGGAACTAGACGGTATTATACTAAGCAACATAAGTCAATCAGAGAAAGACAAGTATTGTATGATCTCACTGATATGAGGAATTTGAGAAAAAAGAGAATCATGGGGGAAGGGAGGGAAAAATGAAACAAAGCAAAACCAGAGAGGGAGACAAACCATAAGAGACTCTTAATCTCAGGAAACAAACTGAGGGTTGCTGGAGGGGAGGTGGGGGAGGGATGGGGTGGCTGGATGATGGACATTGGGGAGGGTATGTAATATGCTGAGTGCTGTGAATTGTGTAAGACTGATGATTCACAGAACTGTACCCCTGAAGCAAATAATATATGTTAATAATAAAAAAAGAAAAAAAATTTAAAATTTTAAAAAGTAAAAGAAAAGAAGAAGAAGATGGGTTAGAGGCTAGGGTGTGATAGTGGAAACCACACATGAGGCTGACAGCTCGGTGGCACTTGGAGCAACCCCTGTGACTGGTGAAGGGTGATGACAGCATTGTTTCTCTATTTCAGGAATCTTGGTGCCTTAGCCTTTGCTATGGGCCAGGCATTGTTCCAGAAGTTCAACACTCATGACCTCGTTTAACCCTCACAGCAACCCAGAGAAGTGGGCATTACTGTTGTCCCCATTCTGTAGGGGAAGACATTTAGACACCATGTGCATAAATAACTTGCCCAAGGTCACATACCTAGCGAGTCAGCTCTTTTCCACATTTCCTGCACTTCTACAAATTATGGTACAAACAGATGGTTTTTTATCCATAAAATGTTTTTGCTTTCCCTCCCAACAAATCAACTTGTTACTATTCAGCAATTTGTTCTCCATTTTTTTCCTAGAAACCTCTTGTATTCTAAATTTAAGTGATAATAGTGGATTAGGATCTGTATACTATTGGCATTTAATAAATGCTGTGGGATATAGATGCCTAGACAAAATCTTGGGTGGATACTCCTGGCAAGATTTAAATGGGGGGGTGGGGAGAAGGTGGGATTTGGTATGCCCTTGATCAAATGGGTCATCAGAAGACTTTTATACTAGGAGTACTCTGGGGCCCTTCTGACCCTCAGAAGACATTTTATCTCCCTTTACACCTAGTTCCTTGTTTAAATTCGAATGCCCTTCAGTATCATCAGCAAAAATCTTCTGAGTCTTCATTTCAAAGCCCCTCTCCACCCTACTTCAGACTTCAAATGACTGTCTAAAATGAAAAGCAGAAAATCACAGAACCTTTAAATGTAGAAATGTGTGAACATAGAACACTGACATGCCAAGTACAGTTGTAACATTTTAAGTTTATTAAGAACATTGAGATGTATTTGAAAAGTAGAAGGCCTGGTAATCCTGTTCATCTTATGTCTAAAATATGTTTCTTTTCTATTAATAAATACAGCAGATGAACTGTGAGTAAAGAAGCTGTCATTTGCCACTCCTCGGAAAGATCCAAGAAGTTTGCGAGCGTCATCTCCCTTCTTGTGTCATTTCTGGTGTTAATGCAGTCAGACAGGTTTAACAGCTAGGTCTCCTCGTCTCAAGTGCCATTTCTGGAGATGGTAATTTGAGGAATTTGCAAAGCATGGCAAAAATGTGAGCCAATTCAAAGATATACTACGGTTCATATATCAAAGCAAAAATACTTTTCGATGGTTTTTCAGATACTCAAGAACTTGAAAATACATAGACAAAGCCAGACTCTCCAGCCAGTTTCTAGACTATTACAAATGCATAGTCTTCCATTTCTTTTTGCTGAAGAAAGACATATTAATACTTCATAACTTGACATCATATAGATATATGTTAAGTCAACCTTCTAGAATTTCAGGGTAGCAGCTATAAAGTTGATCTCGGGAGAAAGAGTACTGGTGCTGTTGAAGAACTTAAAGGATGAATATCAATATCAACTTTGGGCCAAAATTAAGATTTAGCTAAGAACTGGTAAGTCCATCCAGTTTCCAAAACTAGTAGCCCAACTGGCATGCAAAAGGAGTCCTTTTATAAACAATTAATGCTCCTTGCAACACACAGACACACACAGAAGTTATTCATGCATAGTTAGGAAGTCATTTTTTGAGACTTTGGCTAGAAACCTAGCTTTCATGTATGAAACATTTTGGGTAACATCTCCAATATTCCCCTTGAGAAAAATGAAGTAACGAAATCCATTAGACACTTAAAGTTCACAGCTCTTGTTTCATGTGGATCCAGTATTCTTTGTCTTGGCATGTTGTGATAGTTTGGCACAAAAGAGCATCAGAAAAACCATTTTGTCCCTGAAGATGATAGATTCTGCACACTTAATCCATTAATCTGAGCTGATGGGCTTTGCCCAGAGTTAAAACATTCTGTTCTTACATAATGGCTTTCTTATTAAATCTCTGAACAATACCAATTTTTCTGGTGTCTACATTCAACCCCATATTCTAGATGTAAAAAGTAAAGAGAGAGAGGAGGTCAATTTTTTTTTTTCCATTTTACGAGGGTTCCTTTGGTGCTTAGTATACGTGATCAAGCGCTCTTCTGTTTTAGAAAATATTCAATCATGTGGTCCTCAGAAGAAGCATATTATCATAGTACTATTAGCCCCATTATGTAGGTGAGAAAGTTGAAGTCGAGCAGCTGTTCTGCTGTCAGACAGACAGTAGGCGGTAGAGCAGGAGTCCAGCTCCTGCTGTCTGGTTCCAGGGTCTGGGCTCCAACCACTGCACTAGGCTGCCTCTGTGCCTCATTCCAGACCACCCTCATAGTTAATAACGATGAGCTCAGAACAGAAATGAGAATATTTAACATTTCCAGACCCCCTTTCTGGTCATTCACCAACAATTTCCTCCCCACAGATTGCACTCTAATTTTCAGAGTGAAGTTTCAGGCTGAAAGTTTTTGACTTTGGAAAGGTGGAGCCTTTGAGATCACAGAGGAGCACTCTTGGTAGATGGGCTCATGCAGAACAACTTAGCATCAGGAATATTTAATGTATTTAGCGAAAAAGATTGAAAGTGAAGTGGAGGCATTATAACTGGGTCGTACTCGGCTTATTTGAAACGTTACTTTCAAATTCTTAAATCCCGCTTCCTACAACTTCAGTCTCTGGCCTAGATTGAAGTCAGAACACCCGGTGCATTTTACAGTAACAGTTCCACTTGGAATTGATAAGGAGCCATTAGTCTCAAGTTCTTACGCTCTGCCCAATAAGGAAAGCCACAAGGCCACCACTCCCTGACTAATAAGAAGCCAAGCAACACTTTCCCGGTTTGCACACACACATGGGTACTGCTGGAATAATGAAGATGTTGTTGTTGTTAATGGAGATATAACCTATCCCGAAAGTTTTGCGATGTCAGCTTACCCCCACCCAGACGGAGGAGCTCTTCTCTATTGGTCCAGAAGAGAGGGGTGTGGTTTCTCATTTTTATTTCCCGGCTAGAGTTAGAGGAGGCGATGCATTGACAGAGAGGCACCCGAAGGTGGGGATCCTGAGGATCCAGGACATCTGGGCATCATTAGCCATAGTGAGGGGCCAGCCCACATGAGAGGCAGCAGGAAGGAAAAGAATCTTTGGCCAGATGTTCGAAGTCATGGCTGGAGGAAACACTGGCTTAATTTTTGGAAAAGATTTTTCTTCAAACCCTGAAGTGATTTTGGAAGCCACTCATTCTTTAAGGCCTTAGGATAAATAATTGTGCTAGTATATTGCAAAAAGGAAAAAAAAAATTCTAAACGCTATCCATGAAGAGGAGGTGGGTTTCATTTATAATTCTCAACTATTCAGAAAGGTTGCCAGACTCTTGCCCCACCACCCCTCTCAAGGCCCTCAAAACTCGGGCTCCAGGGGCACCTCGGTAGCTCAGTGGGTTAAAGCCTCTGCCTTCGGCTCAGGTCATGATCTTAGGGTCCTGGGATCGAGCCCCGCATCGGGCTCTCTACTCAGCAGGGCTTCTGCTTCCTCCTCTCTCTCTCTGCCTGCCTCTCTGCCTACTTGTGGTCTCCCTCTCTCTGTCAAATAAATAAATAAATCTTAAAAACAAAAAACAAGAAAACTCGGGCTCCAGTGCTCTTCTGCGAGCAGCATCCTTGGTACTCCGCAGGCTCAGATGCAGTCTCTTCCTGCCATGCTGGAGTTTTAAAGAACTCCCTTTGGGCTGTAGTGGGCCTGGAAGAAGCAGCTCCGTCATCCAGATACGTGTTGCAGTACGTTGGGTATTTTTTCCTTCCTGCTGGGGCAAACATCACTTAGAATGATTTATCCTTACTCATTCGGAAGCTCTGACTACCCCAAAGAGAGGCTAACCACAAAAATTTCCTCTAAAAGTGATGCAGCCACAGCTGTCTAGGAGTTATTTAGCAGTAATTCACTCTGGGCAATAGAAGAGTGATTATAAGGATATCACGTCTGTTAAAACGTCGATCCAATTAAAGCCTGGGAGAGAACTCGAGAGAGCTCAGAGTCCCTATTCTGTGATTTGGACAGATTATTTTTTAATATTATAGATTAAATCATAAGCAGAAAAAAGTCTCTTTTTGCATCTCTGTGGTCTAAAATACTTTTTTTAAAAAAAAAGGACAGAAAAGGTGTTTCACCGATTTTTAATAAGTTGTCATCCAACAGGCTTTCTGTGTAAACAGTGCATTAAGCCTTGTCACGGTCTTCAAAGGTGGCTTTATCGATGGAGACCACTCGAGTAATTGAATGCAGTAGTTAAAAACATGACCTTCAGAGTCGGCTGACATGGAGCTGAGACTCACCATCCCCGTTGCCAAAATGAGTCCTTTGCGAGTATCTGGGACCTTCTAAGTTCCACTGTCATTTGGAAATAAGGCCCATGGTGCTATTTCACAGGGTTATCAGCATTTACCCAGATAACATTTTAGAGTCCCTGGCATAGCGCCTGGCACAAGAATAACCATCCAATCAATGTTAGTAATTGTTATTTTAAAGATAACCCCTTTTCGTAACATTGGAGTCTCTCAAGTTTGAACTGGATGAAGCTGGATTTTGAATTCTTTCAATCTGTTTCTATTTCACAGGCCAAAACCACTGCCACATCAGGGAAGGCCATATGGTAGATTACTATCTTATTTATTAAAGAGATTACCATCTTATTAATAAGGCAAAAGTCGAAGTTCAGTGAAAAAAGCAAACATGTACAGAATGACCCCATTTTTAAAAATGTATATAAACTTGCTTGGAAAGCCATATATTCAAGTATTATATTAGTTATCCCTAAACTTCCTGTATTTTCTCTTTTATACTTTTTTCCTAGATTTTCTGCAGTGAACCTGTATGACTTTCTTATTAGAAAAACACAGCATATGCTGTTTTTAAAAGGACAGTAAAGAGTCATAGTGGAACCAATCTGTAGGTGTGTGTGTGACCCCCGCCTGGATCCAGTATGTGGGGAAGTAAAGATAGAGACTATGGAGGTGGGAGCAGGGAGCCCCAGGGGTCGCTCCGTCCGTTTGGGGTAAGGTCCTGTAGATTTAGAGCCGTCGGCATTTCGTAATCTTCAGGAAGGTTTTCCGTCTGCCCGGTTTGCCAGAGCCTTACTCTTTATCTCAACTGTTCCAAGTATGTAAATAACTTCAGAAACTGATCTGGTGTCCTGGGGACTCTTGGGACCTCTGAGATCAGAAACATACCAAACCCTGGCTGTCCACATCAGCTGTCCCCAGTGATGGCCCCAAAACGGACACAGTTGCGAGGGGGTGCAGTGGTCAAGCATCTGCATCTCTGAATCACTCCATCTCAATTTAGGGAAATATGTAGTGCATGATTTTTAGATTATTTAATTTTTTAAAATCCTCATATTCTTTATCTATACTTAAGTGATGTGAGTTTCTGCTCCACATTTGTGGAATCTTTTTAAACATTCCTAACCTTAGGGCTTATTGATTCAATTTGAAAAAAAAAAAAAAACTCAGAGATTTGGCCATATTTTTATCTCTTTTTATGACCATAACTCTTACTTCAGGAATATATATCAGAATTAATACGTTTCTAGATTGCGTTTATCAAAATCGAGTGGACTCTGCCCACAGAGCTTGGTGCTTCCACATCTCGAATTGCAATAGAAGTGGTTTTCAGTATAATTCTTTCTCTACATAACTTTATAAGGAAACACATGTCCAAACTGAGGATAGCCCCACTTTAAGTTTCAGCATGGTTTGGGTTTTACGGCATCCAAGATTTTCCTAACTACGCACCTCTTTTTTTTTTTTTTTTCCTTTTCTTTTTTGGTCTTAAAACACGCTCTTTTGGCTGGTTCAATAAGTTGTTCCTGCCAACCAGTTGCTTTTATGGTAATTGACAGCGTAGCTGAATTTTGGAACCTTAGAATCTAAAAAGGCATTTTAGCCCAGACTTCGCATAGGCCGAGCCAAGCTACTTGCAGAGTGAGAGATACAGCTGAGCTGAATGTAGGGCAGTCAGACCCTAAGTCTGTACATGCTAATTAACAGCAGGGAAACGTCTGCTCTGGCTTTAGCCTTCAGATTTCTCTCTTTCCAGCGGCATTCAGAATCCTTCCCTCTCCTGGCAGATTGTGACTGGATGCCACTTCTGGACAGGAGCCAGGGAGACCACCTGTCTGCTGTGGGTAGAAGTGGCCTGAGCCCCCCACTGAGCACCCATCTATTGGCTGAAAAGACGCAAAACACTTGAATCAGATAAAAGCCAGCTAGTTTACACTTCAAAAGAAAAAAGCATCTTCACAATTAATGGAGTTATTTAATGTAAGGAGTAGAGGGTACATTTTCTGAGTTCCCCTCAATGATGTCAGTTCTCTAAAATAGCTGGGGTATTTTCCCAGATTTCATCTCAGAATAAGGACTGGAAAAACAATCTTCCCAAACCAGCAGATCTTTATTGCCCTTTGCTTTCCTGCAAGAGCACAAATGTTTCAGAGTTAAAAGGACCCCTGTTTGCTATCTTGCTTCTGCTAGCTCTTCTGGGAACTAGAACACACTACTCTGCAGGAGGTGGCTCTTGGACACATAATATCCTAGTGACACTGGGCAACCCACCAATAAATAACAGCAACAGGGAAAGCATGCCCTTCTAACACCAATTTATGTTTTGAACCAGAAGCACCCTGGACAGAGAGACTCTCCCTACCCCCCCTACCCCCAAATAGTAGTAGTCACCTCTTTCTTGTTGGTTTGAAATGTTTGACACTGAGCTTTGTTACACCCTGTTTTCGTGTTGCTCTTGATAGAGAAGCAAAATGTCTCTTCTGTTCATTACTTTTTATGAAGACCTTTCTTCTGTTGCTGGGAAAAGAACCTGAATCCATACCTAATGACACCGAACATACCCGTCAGCTTTAGAAATGAAACGCAGGATGCAGTCTTTTGAATGCTGCTGGGGACATCGTTGAAATTGTGAAACTAATTAAGAATACCCGAATGGGGATTGGAATCTAGGTTTTAAATTCAAAGGTATTTTCACAGGCACTGAGCTGTAAAACTCATACACCCAAAGAGTAAGCAGAATTTTATAATTTCTCGCAGTTGGCTGTAGTAAACTTGTTTCTCGGTGGAAGGAGTTCAGGGACACCAGCTGCAGTGCTACCAGCATCCAGCCGCTGACCGCGCTGCAGGACATACAAGTCCTCTCTTCCTCTTAAACAGAATCTCTCCATGGACCTGAACGGTGAATTCACATTAGGCTCCACTCATTTATGGCATTTCTGGATTCTGTAACCCATTACATATTTGATGGCCACAGGCTTCCTTGTCATCTGTGCGGTAATCACTCTTGGGTTGATCGTTCAGGTAGGGAATTCGCCTCTGGTCCCCTTTGAATATGTGAGACTGCTTTGTTTGTAAGCCAGAGCATCAGTTACATGGTCTTTTCTAAATTATGTTTTGTTATTTCCCTAATGTTATTTAAGCTTCATGGAACTTATTCTGCTTTTGCCAAGTCTTTCCATTGAATAAATATCTCCATAACCTATTGCTTCACTTTGGCAACAGAATTGTTGCAATTTGTGGGCAAAATTGAGCAAAGGCTTAACTCTTTTTTTTTTTCCTCTGTAAAATATCCAGTGTTGCTGGCTTTCCTCCTCCTAAACAAAGACCTTGACTTGTTCTCTGTTTTTGTAGTATGCTGTCTCTGTCATTCCTGAGTAAAGATTTACAGATAATAGTACGAAACAAAGAGTGACTTAACAGACATAACAGAGACATGCTATCCACGTACAGAGTCACTAATACAAAATAAGCTAAGACACAAAGTGCTTAGAATAGTGCCTGGCACAGAGGAAGGGATCTGTAAACTAGGATTATTGGAGTTCTGTGAATTAAAAATTGTCATTCTCTTTCTTCAATTACATAAGTAATTGTATAGTTCCAAAAATATCAAAAGCAGCCGAAATATAGCTAACCATCCAGGCCAACCTAGTAGGGACCAGAAGATACAGTCAGTGACCATCCAGCTGCTCACAGATTGAACTATTTCCCCAAAGGACCCCTAAATGAAAGGAGATCAAAGAAAGGGACTAATGTTTGTTGTTCTGTTTTGGGCCAGACACATAGCATCTCATTTATTCCTCATAACAACCTTGTTATTTATGCACTAAGTGTTTTTGTTTTGTTGGCTTGCCTTTTTTTTTTTAAAGCTCCCTGGTACCCTAGGAAGGGTTGTACAAAGAGCCCATAGTGACCCTTTATTTCCCCCAGGTCCACACCAGGAGGCCTAACTCAAGATGCACTAACAGGCTTTCCCAATTCTTTTCCTTCCTAGAGGACACAGGACTTTAGCTGCCTCCTTTCCATGGACATATAATCATTTTTCTCCTGAACGTATCTTCCTTGGAAAATTTTACCCTGGTTACACTGTATTATGGTCATGTTGATGCTCTTATTCTCAAGTCCCATTACTGTCTTAGAGCCCAGAACTGGAAAATTATGCTGCCTTGCCTTACTAGCCTTGAGCCTTGCAGAGGGGAAAAAATGTCTTCAAAAAATACTGGGTTGAGAGAGGTAAAACAAAGGGAGAGGAGGGAGGGCAGGAAAATACAGCTTTCCAAAGCCGTACAACTGGAAGGATGTCTTGAGTAAATACCCTGGTTTTCATGTTTCCTGTATAGGGCAAAGTGCCTCATTTCGTAACTACTTGGTAATATTTATTGTTGTTGTTGCTGCTGCTGCTGATGGTGGTGGTGATGGTGGTCGTAACTTAACTTAGTTTTGGAGTCTCATAGTCTGATGGGGAGTCTCAACCCTGTTCCTTTGTCCCCACTTCCCATGCCATGCTAGCAGATCCTCTTTACCCTCTGTATATCTCTCCCTCCAGCATGCCTATTTTTGGGTTCCCAATACCATATTCTTTTAGCCTAAAAGCTACCTAGGGAGAATTAATCAAGATCAGTAGCCCATTTCATCTTTCTTGATATTGATGTTTGCACTGGTAGACATTTGTGCCTGAGAGAGGGAGGAAATGTACACCAAAAGAGAGAGTGCATAAGCAAAGCTCACCCCATAATGCTCATTTCCTGCAGTGGGAAGGATTCCTTTGCAGCTAGAAGACTGGTGCCTGCTTATTCTAATAGGGCCAGAAGTCCTGTGCTGTTGCATTGAATCTGCCACTCATTTGCTAGCTAGCCAGAGGGAACTATTTGTCAATCCTTTTTCTGAAATCATAGTTTGATTCCCACGAAGTCATAGAAGGTTGAACCAGAGGCACCCTGAAGTTCTAAGAACTCTCTTATTTTATAGTTGAGGAAATTGCATCCCAGACTTTGTGGGAGCATCGTAGCCTGTCCAAAGGTACAGCAGGTGAGTTGGGGAGTGAGGTCAGAACCTGGCTGCAGGAAGAGTTAGGGTTCTTGTCCCTCTACTGTTTGCCTCCTCATTAAAAAACCCAATTTCCTGGAATAAGTCAATGTCAGATTTTTGTATATTTATGAAAGCTATTTTGTATTTTTTATTACCTGTTCTCATCTTATTCCTGCTTCTTTGCAGAGAGATTTCTTTTGTATCTTAAACTATTTTATCTTTGTTAAACAAAAAATTAACTGATTTTCAATTATATTTCCTGATGAGCTTCTATTCCTGGTCATTAATGAGGCAACTCCAGAGATTAAAACAGAAAGAAACAAGGAAAGAAAAATAATTGAGTTTTTGCTTGTCTTTACAGACGCTCTGGAAAATGGATCCAATAAGGGTGACAGGTGAGAAATATGTTTTTATCTGCCATTTGTGCTTTTCACTGATGGCATTTTCTGTGTACACTGCAGTGGGTTTGATCATTATCTTTCTTTTCTTGCTGAAATCCAGTGCAGCCCACAGGAAGGGACCAAGCAAAGATGACACATACTGGAAGGAGATTAATGCCGCTATGGCCTTAACAAATCTTGCACAGGGCAAAGACACACTGCAGGGAACCACCAGCTGCATCATCCAGAAGTCGTCACATATAGCCGAAGTCAAGACCGTCAAAGTGCCACTGGTCCACCAGTTTTAAGGGTTTGTCGCTTTTCAGACCAATGGCTGTTCTTCACGTCAGTGTTTTCCCATAAAGCCTCCTCCTATGAGCGGAAGCAGAAGTGGAAATGACTCCCTTTCAAACCTCTTTTTATTTTTAATTATCCCAACTATATCATTTAGTTGCTTCTATAAAAGACATATAAATTATAAAAACCTCACTTTAGTCAAAAATAGTAACTTATTTTATGTTACTCAAACTATGCATCAGGTGTCTGCATTGCCGTTACAGTAAGTGCCTTGCTTCCCCAAAATCAGCAGCAACGTGGGCGTAGTGGAGCAGCTATGCCTCAAATGACAACTCCGCCATGCTTGTTCGTCTGTGTGTTACTCCAGACGGGCCTCTCACCATTCCAGGACTGAAACCACACGCGCTGAAAGGCCTCACAATGTATTCAGTAATTCACGTGTTAAAACTTGGACATCTATTCAGCCCAAATGAAACGTTCCTCTTAAAAAAACAACTTCTGCAGCATTTAAAATTGTTCAGCATGCTTTTCAGAGTGACAGTGAGAATTTCATGCATGTATCTTGCCTGCCTATCAGACACACTACAAAGTTCCAAAAGGAAAGGAGCGGCGATCACAGAACATGTACACGTAAGAAGAATCCCAGTGAATACATTGTGATCTGAGGAACTTTCTCCAAGCATTGCTGGAAAATACCACAATGTCCTTTTAGAATTAATTTGGATTTTCTTTTTCTTAAGTTTCGCTGAAGTTCTTAAAAATTTTATTATATAAATTACTCAAAATGTTCCTGTGTAGAACTAAACCTATAGTTTAGTTTTAACACATAATCCTGTTTGCGTTAAAGTTCAGTGCTTTTTGTGATGGAAAGCTTTTCATGTGGAATGGTTAAAAAACCTTTTAGTTGGTTAATTTCAAATTATAATTGCTGATGGACAATTTGTATTGCAACAAGAACAAGACAATGAAAGAAATGTATCTCTATGTGAATATACATATACACTCATAAAATTGGTTTTTAAATTTAAAACATATGGAAAACAAACATTGACAGTCCTTGAATTTTGCCAAGTAGGACATTAAAGTAAAAATTAAATGAACTCATGCATTAAAAGAAGGAACGTTTCGTTTCTAAATTAGACTATCATTGAGTGAGAATAATCAGTATCAAGAAAGAAGAATATAGTTTTCAATCAAACAATAATATTCTAATCAGCTGGGGGAGACTTGAAACTTGAATAAACAGTGGAGATGCCAAATATAACAGAGAATATGTGCTACAGAGAAGTAAAAAGGATTTGACTCTTATGGTGGGATGTTTTTTCTGGGTATGTAATCTATTTTGTAATTTTTTTTTTTAACTGGAAAGCTTTTTTGTGAGTGTGAATGAGAGCCATTAGTGCAGCCATGTGGTGATATTTTTTTTCTTTATTTTGCAAAACGTTTTTCAAACCAAAGGCTGCTCTAGTTGATATGTGGACAATATCAATCTTGATATAAATCGTAGGACACTTTTTCATGTAACATAGTATTTGGGGTTTGGGTTTATTTAGTGTAATGAAAATAATTTGATATAAAAATATTTTGTATATATATTTTTACTTTGTTTTCTAAATTGCTGTTTGCAGTAACAGTAAGTGCAAAGCAGGATATGTTAAGTTATGACTGTATGATCAGATGAAGTATGAGTTCGTTTGGTTTACATCCTTAAATAGTTACAGATCCTTGACAAAAACTTTCGAATCTTTACAAATTAATTTTGTCATAATGTGATCATGTCAAAGAAAACTAAGGACAAGTACTTCACTCTTTTTCATACTATTATAAGTTATTCTGGTATTAAATATTTTAATAAAATTGACTTCATTTTGACATATTTCAGTTAGATGAATGGATGCTGGTTGTTTTTTATTTGAATTAGTCATAATTCATTCTTGCCATCCTTTTAAAAAGAATCAGCAAATTCGTTCTGTGTTATAAACTATGGATGACAAGGCATTATAGGAGAGCTTTGACATGATTTTTATTTTTAAATACCAAAGCTTGGAATCTGGCCTATAAACACATCAAGAAGATTTTATAATTAGCATATCCTTGGCAATATCTCCAATTGCAATTACTTTTAATTTATTTTTTCTTTTGCTGCTTTAACATTTTCTGGAAATTAAAGTTCCCCCCAGTCCTTAAAAGAATCTTGAACAATGCTGAGCCAGCAGCTAAGAATCTAACTCATAATTTATGTTGTAGAGAAATAGAATTACCTCTATTCTTTGTTTTGCCATATGTAATCATTTTAATAAAATTAATAACTGCCAGGAGTTCTTGACAGATTGAAAATAAAAGTTAATTTCTAGACTTCAATGATCATATGAATTTTGTTTTCCTTTGAGAGTTGACCAGGTGGAGAAAGAAGTAGAACAGAAGGGTCCATTATATGCCGTAAGTCTCTTTAGGTTGGTAAGGGATATGATATGGGAGCACTGCATTTGTATTAGGTTTGCTTTTCATCACCTTAGACCACCAACCTACCTTTTAAGAGCCGAGGAAAAGAGAGTATGATGCTAACTGTTAAAATACATACATAAATTTAAAATGAACATTTGCACTAAATAACCTTCTTTGAGTAGCTAATACAATAAGCATTATCACTGTGTGCTATGTACTGGAGAGAATCTTGGCTTTGAAATTAGACAGATCTGTGTATCTCAGTTCCGTCACCCGCTACATAAGATCCAGACTCAGTCATTCTGGACTTGGCTTTCTTCATCTGCAAAGTGAGAGGAATGAGTCATAGCTTGTAGACTGGCTACAAGGTTTAGAGATCACATAAAGTATATAAAGTGCCTACCACAGTGCCTGGATTTAATAGGTGCTTAATAAATGGAAGGTATTATCATATAATTATAATTCCTCTATATAGGGTTTGTGTGCAAGAAAGTAGCAATACACACAGTGTATGAGATACGGAGAGTTTCATGAGGAGCATTGGGAAAGGAAAGAGGTCTGACATGAAAGACTGCTGGGGAATAATAATAGTTGGGATCAGAGTTAGAGACACATTCAAGAAAGATCATTTTATTATTACTACCTTGAACTTCCCAGAGTAAAGAATAAAGTATAACAAATGTAGGAAAGAACAGAGATGCCAATACAAAACATAGCATGTAGGAGAGCTTCCTTGATCCATATCAGCTAGAATTGCTTCTCCCTCTGTTCATCCTGCTTGATCCTGTTCAAGATGACGAAGAACTCAAGCTGCTCTCTGTATCCCTGCCTGCTCCAAGTAGCAGTGTCTAACAAACAGTGGCAACAGCCATGGTCTGCTTTTAAACTCATCCAGCTCAACAGCATAACATCATGCAAATAAACACAGAGTAAGCAAGCCGCCCAGACTCTTCTGTCCAGGGCGCCTTAGGTTGGCCATGCCTTGGAAAACAGTGTGGGGTGGTGGTAAGGACTTGGACTGGCATAACCTGGCTTTGCTTTTTCACTGCTTGGTGACTTTGGGAAATAAGCATAAGCCTTGTGTACCCAGTGTTTGCATCTATAAAATTTGATCTATGAAATTTACCTACTCTAAAGATCTATTGTGAAGATCAAATGAGGCAGTGAATATAAAAGTACTTTGCAAACTGCATGTACTGTACAAATGTTAATGATTATTAATGTGTTCCAGATGACTCTGAAACACTTAATATCCTATAATTTTTGGCAATATAAACTGTGGTTTCCATGAAGCATATAAGACCACCAGATTTTGTCAAGTTCATATTGTGATCTACCATCTTTGGGCCGTCTTGAGCAAAGTCTTCTGGTCCTCTACTTCTTTTTGTTTGTGTTTTGTTTGTTTTGTTTTTGTTTTTCACCTTTTTTAACAGTTATGGTCAGAATTAGGTGACTGATTGTCACATTGCAGGGACAGAATCCTAACTTCATCACTTCCTAGGCTGGAGACACATCTTAGAGATGGACTAAAAATTTGGTCGGAGAAGTGTATGTATTGCCCATCATAAACTCTTTTTTTTTTTTAAGGTGAGAAAAACCAGTTTCTAAGTTTGGACAAATAAGCTGACGTGCTTTTCACGTCTTTACACGAATGACTCCATGGAAATTTATGTAAAGTTTGTCTCAGTAAGTCTTCTGAAATAAACTTCAGCCCAAAGCCAGCTTCTGGAAATTTGATCGGTAGTGAGTCTAATCTGACTTGTATTCATGACTTTTAAACAAAATTTAAAATTTTAATTCATGTTTTGTAAAAGTATAAACATAACTTATGCTAGCTGTAGAAACATTGAAGCAGTGTAGGAGGACATAAGATTTAAAAAAAAAAAAAAACCTATAGACTATCTCTCCATGATCCCAATCCCACATCCCAAAGATAGCCATGGTTAGCAATGTCTTGTGTCTATTTCCAGAAACTCTGCTTTTACAAACTTCTACTTTTTCATCTTGCACTTCTTACCATATTCATACGATCCTGTAATATTTTTTCCATTCCATCATGTGTATGTGTATATATGTTTCATATATATATATACATATATATATGTAGATTTCATTATTTAAATGAATGCATAGGATTTTGTTTTAGATCTTTTATAATTTACTTAGCAAATACCTTCTTGGTGGACTTCTGGATTATTTCCTATTTTTGGTTATTATAAACTAGTGATACTCAAAGTGCTGTTTTACATTGAGATAAGGAGCTTACCCCAGAATATAAATTAGCATTCTGCAAGAAAAACTTCTATGAATAAAAATTGTCACCTGAACTCACAGAGCTCTTAGTTGATTTATATTCTGACCTCTTATCTCCTCCTAGACTAATAACCAACAATTGATGAATTGTCATCATCAAACAGACCATATTTCAACATCACTGATATAAATACTGATGCAGCGAACATTCTTGTATATATGTGACTTCAGCCACTTGTATGCCTATGGAATAAATACCTAAAAGTAGAATTAATAGGTCAAATGATAGGTAAATTTAATTTTTTGATGGATGCTGCCAAATTACCAAGTAAAAGGTCTACCAATTTACACTGTCAACAGTAGAAAGTGAATGTCTGTTTTTCTTCAACTTGTTCAAAACATTGAGTATTATTAAACTTTTCCATACTAGACAATGTGGTAGGCAAAAATGATATTTTGTCATTGCTTTAACTGCAACTTTTTCAAGATGAGTGGCACACATAAGTTTATTGGTCATGTATTTGTTTTCAATGAACTGCTTGTTCATGTCTTTTTTGTTGTTGTTTCTTCATTTCTTTTTCCTTCTTACCTTCCTTCCATCCATTTGTTAGTGATTTGTACATTATTTGTATATTTTAAAATTCTCTTCTATTCTGTCTACAATATATGCTGTAAATATTTTCCAAGACTGTTTTTATATATACTTTACCTCACTTATAGCATTTTTAAATTCAGAAGCTTAAATGTAATCTGTACATATGCATAGAATGTCAAGGAGAGTACTGGATATATTTATAGTATAGTAGTTCAGAACACAAACTCTGGAGCTAACTTCTGAGATTCAAATCTTATCTCTCCTGCTTACTAGTTCTACAATCTTGAACAAGACATTTAACCTATTTAGTCTCAGTTTCCTCATCTGTAAAATATGGATTATAATAATTACTTGGTAGTGTTGTGAGGCTTAAATTAGTTATTATATATATAGCACTTATAATCATATTACCTCGTATTTAGTGCCAAGATTGTTTAAAAAAAAAAACCATCCATCTTTTCTGCTGTTAGTATTATGGCTTATTTTTACATGTTTAAATCTTATATCCATTTTCAATTTGTTTTGGCATAAAAAATGAGCTAGGCAGCCCTCCAAAATGAAATCTTTATGTATAAACCTAACAGAATATGCACAAGATCCATATGAGGAAAATGACAAAACTCTGGTTAGTGAAATTAAAAAACTAAGTAAATGGAGAGATAGTCTATGTTCATGGATGGAAAGACTCAATACTACTCAGATGTCAGTTCTTCCCAACTTGATCTATAGATTCAATGCAATCCCACTCAAAATCCCAGCAAGTTATTTTGTGGATACCCACAATCTGATTCTAAAGTTTATATGGAGAGACAAAAGACCCAAAATAGTCAATATAACAATGAAGAAGAACAACAAAGTTGGAGAACTGATATTCAATTTCAAGACCTACTCTAAGGCTACAGTAATTAAAGCAGCATAGTATTGGTAAAAGAGTATAAATATTCAACAATGAAGCAGAATTCAGAGCCCAGAAATGGGCCCACACACATCCAGATAACTGATATTTAACAAAGTAGCAAAGGCAATACAATGGAGAAAAGATAAAATGGTAAAATTTAAAAATAATTTTTGAAAGAAAAGATAAAATTCAAAAAATGTAATTACTAGAACACTGGACATCCACATGCAAAAAAAAAAAAACACCAATGAATCTAGACACAGACTTTACATCTTTCACAAAAATTAATTCAAAATGGACCGCAGACCTAAATGTAAAATGGAAAACTATAAAACTCTTAGAAGACAACATAGGAAATCTAGATGACCTTGGGGATGACAATGGCATTTTAAATACAACACCAAAGGCATGATACATGAAACAAAAGGTAAACTGTACTTCATTAAAATTAAAAAGTTTAGAAAGACAATGCCAAGAGGATGAGAAGACAAACCACAGACTGGGAGAAAAATATTTGCAAAAGACACATCTGAAAAATGACTGTTATCCAAAGTATACAATGAACTCTTAAAACTGAACAATGAGAAAACTTGATCTGTTTTTAAATGGGCCAAAGGCCTTCATAGAAAACTCATCAAAGAAGATACCCACATGGCAAATAAACATGGGAAAACATGCACCCCATCATAGGTCATCAGGAAGTTCAGATTAAAACAACAATAGATATCACTATACACCTATTAGAATGGCTGATGTCCAGAATGTTGACCACATCCAATGCTGGCAAGACTGTGGAGCAACAGGAAGTCTCATTCATGGCTTGTGGAAATGCAAAATGGGAATAACCACTTCAGAAGAAAGTTTGACAGTTTCTTTTAAAACTAAGCATACCATATGAACCAGTAATCATGCTCCTTATTATTTACCTAAAGGAGTTGAAAACTTATGTCAACAAAAAACTTACACATAAAGGTGAAGCTTTATTCATAATTGTCCAAGCTTGGAAGCAACCTCAATATTCTTCAGTAGGTGAATGGATAAATAACCTGCGGTACAAACAGACATTGGAATGATTTGGTGCTAAAAAGAAACAAGCTATCAAGACGTAAAAAGACATGGGGGAAACTTAAATGCATATTACTAAGTGAAAGAAACCAATCTAAAAAAGGCTACATACCATATGATTCCAGCAATATGATATTCTAGAATAGGTGAAATTACAGAGACAGCAGAAAGATCAGTGGTTTTCAGGAGTTGGGGTTGAAGAGGGATGAATAGGCAGTTCACAGAAGAGTTTTAGAGCAGTTAATATACTCTGCATGATACCATAATGATGGACATTATTATGGTCCATATGTCCATAATGATGGACAAACTGCACATTTGTCCAACCCAGAGTGGTGTAAACTATAGACTTTGGGTGTAATGATGGGTTCAATGCCAGTTCATCAGTTGGAACAACTATACCATTCTGGTAGAGGTTGTTGAACATGAAGGAGGATATTCATGTATAGGTACATGGAGCGAATGGGAAATCTCTGTACCTTCCCCTCAGTTTTGCTGTGGACTTAAAACTGCTCTAAGATAAAGTTTATGGGGCGCCTGGGTGGCTCAGTCATTTAAATGTCTGCTGGTCATGATCTTAGGGTCCTGGGATAGAGACCCACAGGGAAGCTGCTTCTCCCTCTGCCTCCGCCTGCCACTCCCCGCTGCTTCTGCTCTCTCTCTCTCTCTGTGTCTCTCTCACTGTCAAATAAATAAAATCTTTAAAATAAATAAAATAAAGAGTCCAAATAAAAATTTTTTAATTTTAAAAAGGGAGTTGAGGGAAATTGGGGGGGAGATGAACCATGAGAGACTATGGACTCTGAAAAACCACCTGAGGGTTTTGAAGGGGGTGGGGTGGGAGGTTAGGGGAGCCAGGTGGTGGGTATTATGGAGGGCACGCATTGCATGGAGCACTGGGTGTGTTGTAAAACTATGAATTCTGTTATGCTGAAAAGAAATGAAATTTAAAAAAAAAAATTTTTTTTTTTTAAAGTGAACTAGTAGGGCGCCTGGGTGGCTCTGTTGGTTAAGCCACTGCCTTCCACTCAGGTCATGATCCCAGAGTCCCGGGATCGAGTCCAGCCCAGCCCTGTGGGGACTCTGCTTCTCCCTCTGACCTTCTCCCATCTCTTGCTCTCTCTCACTCTCTCTCAAATAAATAAATAAAATCTTTAAAAAAAATAAAAAAGAAAAAGCGAACTAGTTATCTGGTTCTTCACTGAACACCCCGCCTCCATCCTGCAAAAAGAAACATAACTCGTGTCTCAAAAGTATTTGCTAGATAATCCACTGATCTAAATAGTTGCTTTTGAACTCTTTATTCAGTTTCTAATTATGGCAGTGAGTACAGAGTCCTTCATTTCTATTATTCCTTCTCATAATTTTCCTGGCTCTTTCCTCATCTTAACTTGTAGTTATACATGATAAATTATTTTACCAGACCCCCACTGCCCCCAAAATTGTGTGGGCATTTGTGGATTGCATGAATATATAGGTCAATTGACAGGTTGCAGTAGTTTTATTGTCCAGTTTTCTTCTTTCATTTGATCTCAACAGTTTTATTTTCCTTCATGTATCTTAATTTTATTCATTGGTATTTATTTTTGCATTACATTGTGAATGGGATTTTTCCATTTTTTATAATCTTAATTATCATTTTTATAGGCAAACTATCGATATTTAAATGTTTTTCTTAGCCAACCACCTCAGTTAGGATTCTATTCTTTTTTTTTTTAAGATTTTATTTATTTATTTGACAGACAGAGATCACAAGTAGGTTGAGAGGCAGGCAGAGAGAGAGAGAGAGAGAGGAGGAAGCAGGCTCCCTGCTGAGCAGAAAGCCTGATGCGGGGCTCAATCCCAGGACCCTGGGATCATGACCCGAGCCGAAGGCAGAGGCTTTAACCCACTGAGCCACCCAGGCGCCCCGAGTTAGGATTCTATTCTTTAGATTATTTTTCCAAATGTATAATTTGGATTTCCATTCATACAATCATATTATTTCTAAATGATGAAATTTACTGCCCCCTTTCCAATATTTATACTCTATTTCTCTTACCTTGTGGAATTGACTAACATTTCTAGAATAATTTTTTAATGATAGAGGTGATTTCTTGTATTTTTTCTTACATTAATGGTCTCACCTCTAGTATTTAAATATTATATATAATAAAAGATGTTGATTTGAGGTGTTATCTTCTTTATATTTTAAAACAATATTCTTTCATTCTTGATTTACTTAAAGATTTTATTATAAACATGTTGATTTTTTCTAAACATTTTAATTAAATTGTAACAGAAAACTTCGCAAATCACAGATGTATAATTAAACTTTTACAAAGGGAATATAATTGTATACCAACACAGAGATAAAGATAAAAAGCATTAGAAGTATTCCAGAAATCCCCCTAAAGGTAAACATTCTTCTGACTTCTGCCTACTTTTGAAATTTAAATAAATGAAGTTATAAAGTTATACTCTTGTCTTCTTTTGCTCATACTAGACTGGTGAGATTCATCAATCTCATTGCATACAGCAGCATTTCATTCTTTTTTATTGCTATATACCACTACATTATTATATGGATATACCACAAGTTATTAATACATCCTACTCTTGATGGACATTTGGATTGTTTCCCATTTGGGAAGCAATGACAAATAATGCTACTATAAACACATTCTTATGCGTTTCTTTTGATAAATTTATGTATGTATTTCTACTAGGTAGAAGTGGACTTTTTGAGTTCTATTTTAGTTTTAGTGAATATTATCAAACAATTTTCCATCACAGTGATACCAGTTTATATCTCCACAAGCAGGATATGAGATCCTTTAAAAAATTTTTATATATTTATTATTATTATTTTATTTAAATTCAGTTAATTAACATATAGTATATTATTGGTTTCAGAGGTAGCATTTAGTGATTCATCAGTTGCATACAACACCCAGTGCTCATTACATTAAGTGTTCTCCATAAGGCCCATCACCTAGTTACCTCATCCCTGTACCCACCTCCCCTCCAGAAACCCTCAGTTTGTTCCCTTTGGTTAAGAATTTCTTACAGTTTGTCTCCCTCTCTAATTTTGTCTTATTTTACTTTTCCTTCTTTCCCTATGATCATCTGCTTTGTTTCTTAAATTCCACATATGAGTAAAATCATATGATGATTGTCTTTTTCTGATTGACTTATTTCACTTAGCATAATACCCTCTGGTTCCATCCATGTCATGTTGCAAATGGCAAGATTTCATTCTTTTTGATGGCTGAGTAGTATTCCAGTCTATATACCTATCTTCTTTATCCATTCATCTGTCAATGGACATCTTGGCTCTTTCCATAATTTGGTTATTGTGGACACAGGGGTACAGGTGCCCCTTCAAATCACTATGCAAACTTGGCAGTTTTTAATGTTTTAGCCATTATGGTAGATTCACAGAGGCATCTCACTGTGGTTTTTATTTGTGTTTTTAACAGTAAAACGAAATAATACTAAATATATACATATTATTTAATATTAGTGCTATTTTTTAATTTTTTATTTTTTATTAACATATAATGTATTATTAGCCCCAGGGGTACAGGTCTGTGAATCGCCAGGTTTACACACTTCACAGCACTCACCATAGCACATACATTCCCCAATGTCCATAACCCCACCTCCCTCTCCCTATCCCCCTCCCCCCAGCAACCCTCAGTTTGTTTTGTGAGATTAAGAGTCTCTTATGGTTTATCTCCCTCCCGATCCCATCTTGTTTCATTTCTTCTTTTCCTACCCCAAACCCCCCCACGTTGCCTCTCAACTTCCTCAAATCAGGGAGATCATATAATTGTCTTTCTCTGATTGACTTATTTTGCTAAGCATAATACCCTCTAGTTCCATTCACGTTGTCACAAATGGCAAGATTTTATTTCTTTTGATGGCTGCATGGTATCCCATTGTATATATATACCACATCTTCTTTATCCATTCATCTATTGATGGACATCTAGGTTCTTTCCATAATTTGGTTATTGTGGACATTGGGGTTCAGGTGCCTCTTCAAATCACTATGCAAACTTGGCAGTTTTTAATGTTTTAGCCATTATGGTAGATTCGCAGAAGCATCTCATTGTGGTTTTTATTTGTTTTTAACATTAAAACAAAATAATACTAAATTTATTCATATCATTTAATATTATTGCTATTTAATATTAAATTTAATTAATATGTAATTTGTGGTCTTGATATGTATATGCCATTTGGATATTATGGAGATCCTGTTCAACTTTTTTGCCCATTGTTGTATTGGGTTGTCTGTTCTTTCTTCTTGATTTCAAAGTATTTCCTAATACATTCTGGATGTGAATCCTTTATCAGATGCATACATGCCTGTGCTCGTGTGTGTGTGTAGCATGTATTTTCCAGAAAATATCTTGTAAATACTATGCTTGAATCTCTTTAAATGCATTGTTTGTCTGTTTGTTTATTATAGTTCTCCTATCCATCATTTCAGTACAAACTGCCTGTTCTGTTTATTGTGTTTGTTATTCTTTCTCTGGCTGCTCAATCACCATTTTCAGTGTGTGCTCAAGATTTTCTTCAACATGAAGCCCAAGTTCATCTTAGGCAGTCAAAAGCTTATGAATAGGGAGAGGGTGGAGCAGACACTATCAGTCCTCATGATCAGGAGACAGACCAGCTGGCAAGCTGTAATCCCCTGTTAAGGCACCTATAGTCATCTCTTCTTCTCTCCAGACCTGCAGAACTGCAAAAAGTAGAAAGACCTTGGCTAATTGCTTAGCAATCCCATAGCACTTTGAGGATCAGGACAGCACCCTGGCTAAGCTGCCTTCTTCTCAGAGATCTATTTTTACAAGTTACATTTTCTCTAAGAACTTAGACCTCCATGCTCACTTTGGGGCTCTTCTCTATAGCTCTCCAGGTTCTAGTCTGCACAAAAGGAAACAAATAAATAATCTCCCTCCACCCTTCCTTCTCTACTCCCCTTCCTACTCTTTCTTGGATTTCTTCCTCTTCCTCTCCTCCTTGCACTCCCCTTCCCTCTCTCTCTCTGTCCTCTTAACTCCACTGGTTCTGCCTAATGACTTAAGAGCAGCTTCTTGAGGCATTGAATAGGAATGGGCAGGGACAGTCCAGGCAGCTGAGATGCACATGTGGACTGCCATCTCCCCATCTCTATATCTTGCTTGAGCTACACACTTTAAGTACTATCTGCTGAGTCTTCAATATGAAAGATGTTGAATCCT
Organism: Mellivora capensis; assembly: GCA_004024625.1. Classification (NCBI taxonomy): domain Eukaryota; kingdom Metazoa; phylum Chordata; class Mammalia; order Carnivora; family Mustelidae; genus Mellivora; species Mellivora capensis. The sequence goes on from PISX010003686.1 coordinate 111,349, forward strand.
TGATATGAAAGAATGCTATAATTTGTTTATTTCCTTTCATTCTCACATGTCATTTAAACAATTTTCTTATTAATTCTGCATTGTTGATATTTGTGCTACTTAAATTATTCTCTGAAATCTTAACTTCCACTGTTGCAGAAATGGGTTTAATGCTTACTGTGAGTCCTTTCATTTGCTTCTTCCCCTTTCTGAGTTCTCTATTCTGGTTTACTATTTGATTGAATAAACTTTGTTATTATTGTTTTGGTTTTTTTTTTTTTAAGATGAGCCGTGAATGTTGCATTCCCTGAGGTTGAAGCTGTCCTTCATACATTCATAATATCTAGAAAAACATACAGGTCTGGGTCTTACTTTCATGCTTGGAACTCTTGTTACTCCTCCACTACAAATTAACTAATTAGATATTGTTGTGGGAAATTCTGATGCAGCCTTATATTCCCCCCAGTACACTATGTGTTTTTGTTTTTTGCCTGAATGCCCACACAAGTCTTTGTTTATACTTAATGTTCAGAATATATTTGAAGCATTATGGAGCATTCCATGTCTTCTGGAGCTACAGACTGAAATTTAATTTATTTCAGGAAAAAAATTCTTATGTCTAAATTATTTCTTAAGTTCCCTTTTCTGTTTGCTTCTTCAGAATTGCCATTTATCTTATTTTCCTTATTCAATTATAAACCTGTCCACACCAGACACTCTGCCGGGTGTTGGGCATCAGTAACATGTACTAGCAGAGTAGAGCAGAATTCCAAGTAAATCTCCTCTGTTGGTCTTTCATACCTAAATTTAGTGGCATCAGGTGTTCATTTTGTTGTTTTCACATCTCTGTGTTTTGTTTTGTTTTTTAAATTATCTTGCATTTCTTGCCCTTAGGAGACTCACCTTTCATCTCTTTATTATTCTCTCCGCTCTGATAGTTAAATCATTTATGTCCTCTTAGAGACTGCATTTCAAAATCTATTTCCATTTTAGTGTCTAGATAGAGTAGTATTCATCATAAGTATTCTTCTTTTCCTGGAAAACTTCCTTTTTATAGAGGTTCTTCATTTGCTTTTTGCTTGTTATATTTGATCTTGTCCTTTTTGAAAATAACATTCAGGTCCCACCTTTTGTCCTTTATATTTACTGCTACTCTTTGCTCAAAAATGGTTGTGGGACGGGGGAGGCCACAGCGTCCCTGGCAACTTCAGTCCAGGTATGTGCTTCAAAACAACACCCTGCTCTTGTTTCTCAACAAATCTGCTCTGTGTCTGTGTGAGGGCATAACTCCCCTCTCCGGGATGAGCATGTCTCCCAGGCAGGACTTGAAAAGGCGTAGAGTGAAATAGGGCAGCGCTCACTGATGACTTCTTTGTTCAACTGACTCAGGTCAGCAATTGCAAACCAGATCATGTTTTCTGTCTTTTTTTTTTTTTTTAAGGTCTGTCTCTAATCCATTTCTGGATAGGAAAAAATAAGTCGTGCAACCCCCTCCCCCTTCTAGCTCTATGTTAAGAAAATAAATGCCCATCCTTTTCCTGTGGTCTGCTCATGACCCAAGTCCTTGTCTTTCTAAGTAAGGGATTATTGGTTGGCTATTTTCAGATTTTGTTTCACTTACTTTGAGAGCAATCTATTCCCTGCCTGAGAGGCAGAACTCCTTTGGTCAGAATGCCACTGCCTACACTAGATATTCATCATATTCTGTGGTTGAGCCCAAGCCAAGTTTCATCAAATATGGAACTTTGCTCTCTGCTTCTCTTCTTTTTGGTACTTGGGAGAGGCTCTGGCAAAGGGAATGGAGTAAGTATAACTTTGTACCACCATCTTCTGTCAGAAGCCTCAGAGGAAATTACATTCTTGGTTTTTTTCTTTATTGTGGTCTTAAAAATTCCTTTTGTGATTTTTTTTACTTCCTTTTTTTTTTTTTTTTTGGGTACCTTTACTAGATTTACACCACTCACTCTCTCCCTCCCTCCCTATCTCTCTCTGCCTGACAAGATCATATTACCTAGAAATGATTTCCTCCTTTCAATAGCCTCCGTCTTGCCTTTCCCGTTGTGCTGCAAGACCCCCTGAGGTCCGCAATGAACAGAGGAGCTATGAAGAAGTGATAACCTCGATTTCCTGTTCACCTTCTCACAGGCGGTTAAGCTTAAATGTGAGCTATAAAATCTCTTCAACCAACAAGCCCAACCATTTATCACTATAGTCTTAACTACCTCTGCTTTTTGGATATCTTAACTCCCCAAAGGACTGTCAATTTAACCATAACTACCTAACAACTGCCAAGCCTCACTTTATGAGCTGCTGTTGAGAGTTTAGCTATTTAAGGCTGATTTTTAAAAATTTTTATTGGCACTTCATGGCATTTGCTTGATTTACAGTGCTGTAAATAACCACAAATTAGGAACATTTCTATTCCTTTAAGGTGTAGGCAGAGATTAAAATGGATTCTGAATCATCTTTCTCCATATATTTAACTCCTTGCCGGGTCATTCTTCCAAGTCTGCCCAACTCAGAAGGGTCAAATGTGGTCAGTTCTCGATGGGGAGGAGACATCCGTGGAAGGAAAGCGTGGATTCATTAAGATTGCCTCTCTTTTCTTCCCCAGCCTAAGCTGCCAGGGACTACTTCTCCACCAGCCCTGGTGTCTTTTTTTAAGATAAATCCTTCAGTGAGATGCATGGCTTCATATATACCATGGAACACTGTGTTTTTGCAAAGTGGGAGAAATCCAGTGTTTAAAAAAGAGACATCGAATATTATTCAGCTGTAAAACAGAATGAAATTTTGACACATGCTACAGCATAGACGCTTGAAGACATAGAAATTTGAAGACATTAAGTGACAGAAGCCAAACGCCAGGATAAAAATTGTATGATTCCACCTAACTGAGGTACCTAGAATAGATGAATTCACAGAGACAGAAAGTAGATTAAAGGTTAGCAGGGGCTGGCAAAGGGTCAGTGGCCAGTTATTGCTTAATGGGTACGGTTTCTTTGTGGGAGTAATGAGATGCGGGATCTGGGGGGGTGATGGTTGTATGACATTGTGAATGTACTTAATCCTGCTTAATTATACCCTTAAAATGACATTTACGTGGCTTTTTAAAAAAGATATATGCTTTTTTAAAAAGATATATTACTTTTTAAAAAAGAGATCAGAAAGTAACCTCAGGCCTTCTACCTTCTCCACATTTACCTCTTCTGAGCGAACTTGAGTAAAGGCACAAACTTAGGGTCCTGTCCCGGAATGCTCTCTACTCATGCAGATTGGGAGGCCCTTTGACTATGTCCAAGAGGATCCCTCGACACCCGGCTCCTTGTTCCTCCAGTCTTGGGCCTCTCTCCCGAAGGGGCCTCCTTGCCTTCTCTCTCCCACACTACCCCTCTAGGAACAGTTGACCCCAGGTCCCTCTTTCTGACTTGCAGGCTGTGACACCCCCTTCAGCAGTCCTCCCTGTGGTGGAAGGTGGGTGTGACAACTCCCACCAACACAGATTTAACAAAAGCACGCTCCCAGTTCTGTGCGGGCACCAACGCCTGGGCAGGCTCCACAGGAGCTCATGTCCCACTGCAGCCCCTTCTGAAATGGCTCATGGAGCAACCATGACCAGGAAAAGAAGCAGCCTAGGCAGGCGGCAGGCTAGGAAGCATGGAACCAGGGTTCCAAATTACCTAGTGGGCTTTGGACAATGTCACCACTGCCCTGCCCTCATCCCTCACACCAGGTGACCAGTTCACTGCCATAGGCAGGGGACAGGGACAGGCACCTGGCAAGAGCAAGGCCTCAGGAGCAGCTAGCTGCATGGCCGAGTCAGCAAAAATGGAGAAGGCCCTAAACAGTGTTTAGGGAAGGATCGCTTCTCTTTCTAAAACACCACAGAGGCAGGGACAGATCTTGCTGAAAATGCAAAAACCAGGCCAGGGGCAAAATCTGTTGGTGGAGAAGACAGGAAGAGTCTTGTGTAGTTACCCAAAAGCCACCCATTGGTATACAAAAATGGCAGGGACAAGGACAGAGGTGGGCAGGGTCAGAGACCTGCGGAGAACCCAAAGCAAAACCAAACTTGGGGAGAATCCTCACTCGTTGAGGAAATGGGTCACCAAGTGAATAGATGTTTAATGAATTTGCCTTCAGGTCATGGGAGTCTCTACCCAATGACTCCCAGTTAGAACTGATGCTGGTTCATATAAAGCTTGTTTCCAGATTTCTCAGAAAATAGTACTCATCACACAGACACAAGCAAGAGAGAAAGATAACACGCCAATACATACACCAAATATTTAGGTGATTTTACCTAGTTACAACAGTCAAGTCCAGGTTCCAGGGAACATGAGACGCAGAGCTTAACTGCACTGATCTGCTTGCATGTGTTAAGAATCATCAGACGAACTTGCACGCGAGCAGGTGACAGAGGCAAAAACCAGAGTGGCACAGCTTCTGATGTCGTGCAGGCTGGTACGGCTGCGGAAGTGCTGGCGCATAGAGGCGGACAGCCTTGTTAGCCTAAGAAAAACATCATTAGGAAGGAAATCTGCTACTGAAAACTCTACCGTCGTATATCACGCACCCCCAAAAGCCAAATACATTGGAAGGTCTTTGTTTATCCACTGTCTGGAATTTTCCATACTTCTGCTATTGACCAATGGAGACACGGCCTCGGCTTGGAGCTGGCTCATTAAGACCTTTCAGAAAGGAGCCAGTGGATTTAGCATCTCATCCCAGAGGGAAGGCTCCTGATCATGTTAAACCAGAACGGAGCTGACTGCTTCCAGCACTGCATGCTTAGCTCAAAGTGTAGCTGGAATTACATTTCACTCTTCTGCCATTGTTGTCCTCAGAAATATATGAGACAAGAACACGATTTCTCTCTAACTGGGCCTCACATTTTTTTTTTTTAACTTTCTAGCCCCTCTCTAATTCATTCTTTTCCCTTTCTCTCTCCCCTTTTTTTCCTTATGTAGCTACTTGGTAATTTGTCTCTGAGTTGAAGTGAGAGTTCTGAACTAAAAACAAACCTAATACGCGCACACACACACACACACACCCCACCACCACCACCACCACCACCATCCCTCCCACCCCCCCGTTGTGAAAACTTCTTTCTGAAAACAACTCTTTACGGTTTTGGGGTATCTTGTCGAATGAAAATGCATGGTCGTATCATGTTTTAACACAATTATACTGTTGATTCTACAAAGGCTAGATGGCACCCTTGTGTAGGTGTGTCTCACTGGAAAGATGGAGCGATTCCTAGGCCAGCTTTTTTAGGAAAGAAGCTTGAACTTCAAAAAGGAAATTGGAACCAAGAGCATGGACCTAGGTAGGTGTGAAATAGGGTTCAGCTTTTCTTGGTCTGGACATCACAGAGTCTGACATCTGTGGGGGACAGGGAGCCCACTCCTGAATGGTGGTTGTTAAATGTGGCTTTCCAAACTGACCCCGACAAAAGAAAGTCTCAAAACAAGGCTGGATTTGGCAGTCAGGTATCCACCAGCGGCTGTGACTTTTGGGCCGCACACTCTACCTGTCCGTGATTAAAGAATTATTCTCAGGGAGTCAAGAAAACACTTCTTTGATTTGTTTAGGTCTGAGTGTTTTAAGGATTCAATGAGTCCCTGAGGTCAGCATGCCCCTGCAGAGGAGAATCTGTGGCAAGGACAGGCTTAGAATTTCTCTCAAAAAACAGAGTCCCATCCTAACACTAACTGAAGAGCATTTTTGCCTTAATTCAGTATGGCAGTTGGTACTTCTTTGGTCTTTTCATGCCCAATTCCCTTAATAATCTCCTTCTTCATTCCCACATTTATAGCCACTTACTAAATTTTGCTCAATAGAATTAATTCAGTTAAAACAAATCAGGTCTGGCACACCTAGCTGGCTGAGTGGGAAGAGGATGGGACTCTTGGTCTCAAGGTCACGGGTTTGAGCCCCACGTTGGGTGCAGAGGTTACTAAAAACAAACAAACAAACAAACAAACTTTAAATATAAGACGAAGAAGAGAAATAAGAGGAAATCAGGTCCTATTTTAGCCAGGAAGCACCCCACCATTCCCAACACACAAAATTTGCAATCACGGTTTACTGCTGCTTAGTGGTACCGTAATGTAACTTTTGTTCAAACCAATAATTTTACAATCCTGGTCAGGACCAGATGTGTCAGAGTGAACTGAGATAATTTTTTAAATTGCAGAGTCTCAGGCTCTGTTCCAGACCTACTCAATAAAAGTTCTGAGGACAGGGTTCATAAATTGTTGTTTGTTTATTTAACAGTTCTCAGGTGAATCTGATTCACAACAGATTTTTTGAATTCCTAATACAAACTATGACACATATTCATATTTTGTTTAAAATCCAACTTTAAAAATTTTTAACCAAAACCGTTGGCTTTATAATGATCCATCTTGTATTTACGAAAATATAAAACCTTTTAATATGATTACAAAAATGGCTTCTAAAACTTGGCTACTCTCAGAATATTTTTTCCTTCTTTTCTCTTGAGTTTGTGAGGGTGTTTTGTAAAGCCTGTCTTCTATACTACTAAGTTGGTATTCCAAGATAGCAATTCAGATCTTTTATTTCATTTTGCATTTCATTGCATTCCTTCCTTATCCCATTTAGCTTTTCTTTTTAAGATTTTATTTATTTAATTTATTTATTAACGACTGAGTCACCCAGACACACACACCCCCGCCCCAGTTTAGCTTTTCAAGGAAATCTTGGGGCACCTGGGTGGCCTCCAGTCCGTTAAGCGTTTGCGTTTGGCTCAGGTCATGATCTCAAGGTCCTGAAATCCAGTCCCACATGGGGCTCCTTGCTCAGCGAGGTGTCTGCTTCTCCCTCTCTCTCTGTTCTTCCTTCCCGCTGCTGCTCTCTCACTCACTCTATCTTTCAAATAAATAAACAAAATCCTTTAAAAGAAAATTTTAGCTGGATGACTGATTTCAGTCCCATTTCAGAAACTCCATGTTTTCTTAAATTTAATTGAGTCCATAGTAGATGCTGCCTAAATACGACTTCCTTTTTCTGCAATAAATCTTTCACAAAATTATGTTCCCTCCACCGTTTGAGTCCTATGTTATCCTTGTTGTGCTGGAGAATTTCTTCCGAGGACTGGATGAGTCAGGGTTCAATCTGGAAAGCCGGAAAGCCTGAACACCCTGGATCCTTTAAACAGGGAAGTTACATACAGGGGAACGGGCTGCAGGGGTGAGGGACTAGAGGAGCCAAGGCAGGCGCTAGCGGAGCCTGGAGCCAGGCTACTTGGCAGCGGCTGCGTCGGGAGCTGGGGGCCACAGAGGGACAGGACGACCTGTCGGGAGGGAACTGGAGCCCCAGGGGCCACTGCGGAGGGGCCCTGTGAAGCCGCCGGGGAGCCGCCGGACTTCTCCCTTCCTCCCGCCCCGCAGCGGCAAGAACACGGTGGATCCCGAGCGGTCTCCTGGCGCAAGGATCTGAGAGCAGGCAGGGAGCAAGGACCTGCACCACGTGGGCAGCTTTTGTGTCCAGTTTTTTGAACCAGGAGCCTTCTATACAGGCCTAGTATTTGTGCCAAAGCCATTCCTCTCGCAGGGCGTCTTCCATGCTACGCTCCACGCCCCTGGGCACTGCGGCCAGGATGGGGGGGGCTCCTGGCGGGGGGACGCGCGTCTGCTTCCGGGAAGCTGCTCCGCCAGGCTCCGGCTTCCGGCTCCCCAGCCCCAGGTGGCGGAGCTTCCTCCTGGGTCGGCCTCTCCGGACTGTGGCGCCCACGCGGCCTCCCAGCCGCCCGCCCCCCCCAACTCTTTGCTTAGCCTTGTGCTTGCTGCTGCTGCCCGAGAAACCTTCTAATGCCCGCCACAGACCCAGGCCTGGCGGGGCTCCCAGGGCCCCACCCTTGCCCTTGACCCAGCTCCTAAAAGGTACATGGTGACAGAAGACCCTTACTGCCTCTGCAGTGGCCTCCTGTCCCAGTGCTGCTGTCCAGGCCCCCAGGCCCCCCAGTATGGCCGCCTTTGTCTGGGGCTGGGGCCGAAAGTACTGCGACAAGCCTCCCCCTTCTCTGGCCATCTCTCCTCGCCCTGGGACTCAGTCGGTATTCATGGAGTTTGAGATCCTCTCTGTTTACTTTCTGCAAGGCCACCACACCCAGGGTCCCCGTGAAGCGCCAAGGACACAAAATGGGGACAGAACAAGGAGGAAGAGGAAGAGCCAAACAGGGACAGGCAGCGCTGCAGAAGGTGAGGTAGGAGAGGCACCTCGCCGGGCTTGGGGTGGCGGTGGTGCGGGAAGGTTCCCGCGTGGGGACTGTGGAGGGGAGACCTGAGGGAAATCGCGGAAGTGGCCTGGGCACTTCTTAGTGGGGAGGCACAGGGGAAGGAGGGCGAAGGCAGAGCAGGCACAGAGGCCTGAATGTGGAAGAAAGGCCGGAGAGAGGGCGGGTCTGTGGGGGCGGGGAGAGGGGCAGAGAGTTGAACAGTGTGGGGAGCCTTCTGATGGATGGTTCCAGAGAAATGACAGCCCTCAGTGCTTATTGGATGTGGAATGTCAGAGAGGGGTCACTGGAACGGCACTGTGGCCCTGCTGACTTGGGTGGCTGGAAGAATAAAAGGAAGACAGAGGTGGTAGCAGACACTGAATGGAAACCAGGTCAGCAGGATTGGGAAGGAAGATCTGATGATTTCTCCTCCTCTTCCCCTCCCCCTCCTCCCTCTTCTTCTAACTTGACGAGTCTGAAACACTTGTGGAAAATCTGCTTAAGCTAGAATGGTTCTGGGGTGCAGTTTCTACCTACAGATTTTAAGAATGCTTGTTCATCTAGGAAACATTGACATTCCAACTAACAAGGGTGTGTTACCCCATAAATTCTACAAAGTATGATACAAATGGCAAAGAATACTGAAAATACGCCATCTGGATATGACTTCAGATGTTTCCACCACGATCATGACAGGAACACAGGTCAGTTTTAAAGATGGCAATTTTTATTAGAGTGTGTGTCTTCTAGTGACACCTATTCAAAGTTTCTACAGGTCAGCGGGTCCACCTGGAGCCAAGACGGATTTAAAACACATTGAGAGGAGGAGGGCAGAAGCCCCAGCCACACGCACAGTAGTCCTTCGTGAAACTGGCTGGTTTCTCAGGAAGGCCTGCTTCACAATTACTGAGCAGGACAAACAAGACTGTCTCCCTGAATAAACACGGCCAAGTCAGGAACTGTGAAATTTGGTCTCTATCAAAAAAGTCCCCAGAGAGCCTGAAACTCATTTAGAGCTGGTTCAGAGAGAACCCGTTCGAGGAACATGACTAGCTTCGTATAGCACCTTTAAAATAACAACTTTCCATTAAGCTGTGAACACTAAGGAAAACATTTCTCACAAATATTTTTTAACCAACTTCCAACAGAGCATTGCCTTATACAGCTGCCCTGACTGAAACACTGCTTTCGTTCTATGAGGAGCTATAGGACCTCCTGCAGAGATGAGCATGCTCTCAGGGCATGGCTCTTTACAGCTTTTCTAGGAGGAAAATAGAGTGGGAATTCTCCACATCATTTGTAATGTGAAATATTCTTTGGCTCTGTTATATAAAAATGCATACCAGAATAAAAGTGATGGTGAGGTGAACATGAATTTACTATTGAATCTCACTCTTTCTTAAAAAAAATAATAATAATTATAAGGACTCACTAGACACCAGGCACCTTTATAGGTGCTGGAGATAGGAAGCTAAATGATAAGGTCTCTGTTCTCAAGCTCACATTCTATGTGGACAGAAAGAGAGTAAACAAGAAAACATAGAAATGAACAAAATAATTTCAGTTTGTGCTGAGCGGTATGAAGAACTATGAACAGTGGGTTTATGGAAGAATGTTAGGAGTTGGGGCGAGGCATGCAATTAGAAGAGTAATCAGGAATGTTTAGTTCATACATTTCATGGAAGAGAGTGATATTCATGATATGTGAAAATTACAAAAAAATTTCAAATTTTAGCATCCATAGATGAAGTTGTATTGGAATGTAGCCATGTTTATGTATTGTCTATCACTAATTTGTGCTATATTGTCAAAGTTGAGTCATTGCAGCAGAGAGAGTATGGCTTGCAAAGCAGAAATATTTACTATGTGGTTCTTTACAGAAATAGTTTTCTGATCTGGTCTAGATTTGGGAAAATGAGAAGGAAATGTTAAGAATGCAGATTCTTAAACATTAAAATTAAGAGTGTTGTGTCTCTTAGAGTTACATTATGAATAGTACAAAAAATGAGGAAATATTTTTGCAGTATTTGGAAACTATTATCCAATCCAACAAAGAAATCTTTCCCATTGTTACCAAACAAGTGGGAAGTTCCGCCATACTTCTATGTTCCTTCACTTTCTTCTTAACCAAAATAAATAAAAATTATCAACCAACATTAATGATGTGAGTGATTTCTTTGCTCAGTCATATAGTAATCAAGCCTGATTTTGTGATGATATTGCTGGAAATGGTATAAAACCTGATGATGGAGGAATGATGTCAGGGAAGAGAGTAGAGTAAGAATCTCCAGAAATCCATCTCTAGTAAATAAAGGGGTACCTGGGTGGCTCAGTCAATTAAACATCCAACTCTTGGTCTTGGCCCAAGTCATGATCTCAGGGTCATGGGATCGAGCCCCACATTGGGCTCCATACTCAGCACAGAGTCTGCTTGAGACTCTCTCTCTTTCCCCTCTAGCCCCTCCCTTCCCCGTGCAATCTCTCTCTAAAATAAACAGGAACACTGTGTGTGGTACATAAATAGTGAATCTTGGAACACTGAAAAAATAAGATTAAAAAAAATATGGGGGGAAATTTTTAAAAATAAAAACCCATAAAAGAAAACATTGATAAAGTGAACCTCATCAAAATTAAAACCTAATTCTATGACAGACCCTACTAAAAGGATGAAGAAACAACTTACAGAGAGGGGGAAATACTTGCATACTACATATTCAATTAAGGATATCCAGAATAAAGGACTCTCAGAACTTCACATTAATAAAGTAATCTGATCAGAACATAATGAGCAAAAAACAAAGAGACATTTCACTAGAGAACATATACAGGTAGCAATAAGCTCATGAAGAGATGTTCAACATCACTAGCCATTAGGGAAATGCTAAGACCATGATGAATTAATAATACACATCTTGTAGGACAGCTTGAAACCTCAAAAATAAAAACAAAAAACAAAAGGTAATACCAAACCCTGGTGAGAATGAAGAGAAACTCAGTTTCCCATAAATCTATGGTGGGAACTAAATGATACAGCCAATCTGGAAAAGTTAGTTTCTTTAAAAACTACACAATTATTATATATGATATTCCAATCAGAAGACATAGAGTTCAGAATGGATTAAAAAAAAACCAAGACCCATCCATATGCTGCCTACAAGAGACTGATTTTAGACTTAAAGTCATCTAAAAATTGAAGTAAGGAGATAGACAACATCTATTTTGCCCATGAACATCAAAAAAAAACCAAAAACCTGAAGTAGCCATACTTTTATCAGACAAACTAGATTTTAAGTGAAAGACTGTAACAAGAGATAAAGGAGGACATTACCTCATAATTAAGAGGTCTATACATCAAGAAGATCTAACAATTAAAAATATTTATGCCCCCAACTTGGGAGCACCCAAATATACAAATCAATTAATAGCAAACATTAAAAAAACCTCATTGATAATAATACAATAATAGTGGGGACTTTACACTAACAGCAATGGACAGATCATCTCAGCATAAAATTAACAAGGAAACAGTGGCTTTGAATGACACATTTGACCAGATTAACTTAACAGATATATTCAGAACATTTCATCCTAAACCAGTGGAATACACATTTGCAAATGCACATGGAACATTCTCCAGAATAGATCACATACTGGGTCACAAATCAGCCCTCAACAAGTACAAAATATTGAGAATATACCATGCATATTTTCAGACCACAACACAATGAAACTTGAAGTCAACCACAAGGAAAAATTTGGTAAGGTCACAAATACATGGAAGTTAAAGAACATCCTACTAAAGAACGAATGGGTTAAACAGGAAATGAAAAAATAAATTTAGGGGCGCCTGGGTGGCTCAGTGAGTTAAAGCCTCTGCCTTCAGCTCAGGTCATGATCCCAGGGTCCTGGGATCAAGCCCCGCATGGGGCTCTCTGCTCAGCAGGGAGCCTGCTTCCTCCTCTCTCTCTGCCTACTTGTGATCTTTGTCTGTCAAATAAATAAATAAAATCTTACCAAAAAAAAAAAAAAGAATAAATTTAAAAAATACATGGAAGCAAATGAAAGTGAAAACATGACAGTCCAAAACCTTTGGGATGCAGCAAAAGCAGTTTTAAGAGGGAAGTATCTTATAATGCAGGCCTATCTCAAGAAGTAAGAAATGTCTCAGATGTACAACCTAACCTTACACTTAAAAGAGCTAGAAGGGGAACAGCAAACTAAACCTAAAGCCAGCAGAAGAAGGGAAATAATAAAGATTAGAGCAGAAATAAACAATATAGAAACAAACAAACAAAAAAAAACCCAGTAGGACAGAACAGTTTTTTGAAGAATTAATAAAATTGATAAACCCTTAGCCAGATTCATTGATAAACTCTTAGCCAAAAATGAGAAAGGACCCAAATAAATAAAATCACAAATGAAAGAGGAGAGATCCCAACCAACACTACAGAAATACAATTATATGAGAATATTATGAAAATTTATGTGCCAACAATCTAGGCAGTCTGGAAGAAACTGACAAATTCCTAGAAACATACAAACTACCAAAACTGAAAACAAAGAACAGACCTATACCAGGAAAGAAATTGAATCAGTAATCAAAATCTCCCAGCTAACAAAAGTCCAAGGCCAGATGGCTTCCCAGGGGAATTTTACAAGACATTTAAAAAAGAGGTAATACCTATTCTTCTCAAACTCTTCCAAAAAATAGAAACAGAAGGAAAACTTCCAAACTCCTTATATGAAGTAAGCATTACCTTGATTCCAAAACAAAGACCCCACTAAAATAGAGTAGAGAATTACAGGCCATTATCCCTGATGAACAAGGATGTAAAAATCCTCAACAAAATACAGCAAATCAAATCTAACAGTACATTAAAAGGATTATTCACCACAACCAAGTGGAATTTATTCCTGGGCTGCAGGGGTGGTTCAGTGTTTGCAAACCAATGTGATACACCACATTAATAAAAGAAAAGATAAGAACTCTATGATCTTCTCAATAGATGCAGAAAAAGCATTTGACAAAATATAGCATTCATTCTTGATTAAAAAAAACAAAACAAAAAACCCTCAACAAAGTAGGTATAGAGGGAATATACCTCAACATCATAAAAGCCATATATGAAAGACCCACAGTTAATATCATCCTCAATGGGGAAAACTGGGGGCTTTTCCTCCTCTGTCAGGAACAAGACAGGAATGTCCATTCTCACCATTACTATCTAACATAGTTCTAGAAGTCTTAGCCTCAGCAATCAGACAACAAAAAGAAATAAAAAGCATCTAAATCTGAAGGGAAAAAGTCAGTCTTTCACCATTATAGATTACATGATACTCCGTGTAGAAAACCTGACAGACTCCACCAAAAAATTGCTAGAACTAATTGCAAGAACGTGAATTCAGCAAAGTTGCAGGATATAAAATCAATGTATGGAAATCTGTTGCATTTCTACACACAAATAAGGAAGAAGCAGAAAAGAAATCAAGGAATTGATCCCATTACAATTGAGCCAAAAACAGTAAGATACCTAGGAGTAAACCTAACCAAAGAGATAAACAAGACCTGTAGTCTGAAAACTATAGAACATTTATTAAAGAAATTGAAGAGAGCACGAAGAAATGGGAAAACATTCCATGCTCATGGATTGGAAGAATAAACACTGTTAAAATGTCTATACTATCCAAAGCAATCTACACATTTATTTAATGTAAATCCTATCAAAATACCACCTGTATTTTTCACAGAGCTAGAAAAACAATCCTAAAATTTGTGCAAAACCACAAGAGACTCCAAATAGCCAAAGCAAACTTGAAAAAGAAAAGCTGTAGGCATCACAGTTCTGGACTTCAAGCTATATTACAAAGCTGTAGTAATCAAGACAGTACAGTATTGGAACAAAAATAGATCAATGGAACAGAATAGAAAACCCAGAAATGGACCCACAACTCTATGGTTAACTAATCATCAACAAAGCAGGAAAGAATATCCAATGGGAAAAAAACAGTCTGTTCAACACATGGTGTTGAGAAACTGGACAGCAACATGCAGAAGAATGAAACTGGACCATTTCCTTATACCACACACAAAAATAAATTCAAAATAGTTGAAAGACCTAAATGTGAGACAGAAAACCATCAAAATTTTAGAGAACATAGACAGCAACCTCTTTGACCTAAGCCAGAGCAACTTCTTACTGGAAACATCACCGGAGGCAAGGAAAACAAAATAAAAAATGAACTGTTGTGACTACGTGAAATAAAAAGCTTCTGCACATTAAAGGAAACAATCAACAGAACTAAAAGGCAGCCTATGTAATGGGAGAAGATATCTGCAAATGACATATTGGGTAAAGGGTTAGTATCCAAAATATATAAAGAACTTATCAAACTCAACACCCAAAAAATATACAAATAATCCAGTTAAGCAATGGGCAGAAGACATGAACAGACATTTTTCCAAAAAGACATTCAGATGGCTAACAGACACATGGGAGGATGCTCACCATCACTCATCATCATGGAAATACAAATCAAAACCACAATGCGATACCACCTCACATCTGTCACAAAGGCTAAAATTAACAACACGGAAACAATAGATGTTGGTGAGGATGTGGAGAAAGGGGAACCCTCTTACACTGTTGAGAATGCAAACTGGTGAAGCCACTGTGGAAAATAGTATGGATCCTTAAAAAGTTAAAAATAGAACTTCTTGGGGTGCCTGGGTGGCTCAGTGGGTTAAAGCCTCTGCCTTCGGCTAGGGTCATGATCTCAGGGTCCTGGGATCGAGCCCCACATTGGGCTCTCTGCTCAGCGGGAAGCCTGCTTCCCTCTGTCTCTCTCTCTGCCTGCCTCACTGCCTACTTGCGATCTCTCTGCCAAATGAATAAATAAAATCTTTAAAAAAAAAAAGAACTTCACTATGCTGTAGCAATTGCACTACTAGGTACTTACCCAAAGGATACAAAATACAGCTCCAAAGGGGCACATTGCTGTCCAGTGTTTATAGCAGGATTATAAAAAATTGTGAAACCATGGAAAGAGCCCAAATGTCCCTTGACTGATGAATGGATAAAGAAGATGTGGTATACATGTAAAATGGAATATTACTCAGCCATCAAAAAGAATGAAATCTTGCCATATGTAATGATGTGGTTAGAGCTAGTGTAGTATGCTAAGTGAAATAAGTCAGTCAGAGAAAGACAGATACGATATGATTTCACTCATGTGGAATTTAGGAAACAAAATAGATGAACATATGGGAAGAGGGAAAAAAGGAGACAGAAAAAACCGTAAGAGACTCTTAACAATAGAAAACAGAGGGTTAATGGAGGGAACTGGGTGGAATGGGGTAAATGGGTGTTGGGTATTAAGGAGGCACTTGTTATAATGAGCACATGATATCATATGTAAATGATGAATCATTAAACTCTCCTGAAACCAGTATTACACTAATGTTAACTAACTAGAATTTAACTGAAAATTTGGAAAGAAAAAAAAGTCCTTTGTACCAAAAAATGGGGAAAGATAAGATAGAGACTAGAAAAACAATAGAGAAAATCAATCAATAAAATGGATAAAACTTTAACTAGACAACCAAGCAACAAGAGGTAAGGCTGAAATTCTAAAATCCAGATTAAAAGCAAGAACATTACTGCTGATTCTATGGAAATAAAAAGGATTATAAGAGAGCACTATGAGCAGTTGTATATCAACAAATTGGATAACCTAGATGAAATGACAAATTCTTAAAAACATAAAACCTACCAAGACTAACTCATGAGAAAAAGAAAATCCAAATAGACCTATAATTAGCTTGAAAATAAAATCAGTAATAAAAAATTCCCCACACCAGATGTCTTCACTAGTGAAGTAAAACAAACATAAAGAAGAACTAACCCAATTTTTCTCAAGTCCTTCTAAAAAATTGAGGAGGGAAAAGTGCTTCTTAATTCATTCTAGGAGGCCAGCATTACTCTGATACCAAAGTCAGACAGACACTACAAGGGAAACAAACAAAATATTCCTGAAAAATACTGATGCAAAAATCCTCAAAAATGTACTAGCAACCAAATCCTTAATATATTAAGAGGATTATAAAGCATGACCAAGTGGGATTTATTCCTGGGATATAAGGATGCTAAACATACAAAAATCAATCAGTGTAATACACAGTGTAAAAATCAATCCGTATAAAACATTAAGAGAATGAAAGACAAAATCCACATGTTCATTTCATTGAGGCAGAAAAAAAAATTGAAAAACTTCAACCATTTAATGACAAAAATGCTCAACAAACTAGAAATGGAAGGAAACTACTTCAACATAATAAAGGCCATATATGAAAATGTCACAGCTAACCTCATGCTAAATGGTAAAAGACTTCTTTCCCTCTAAGACAAGGACAGAGATGTTTGCTTTTGGCTTCTGTCCAACTTAGTATTAGAACTACTGGCTAGAGCAATTAAGCAAAAAAGGAAAGGGGAAGGCATTCAAACTGGAAAGGAAGAAATAAAATTTTCTCTGCAGAAAACATAATCATGTATGTAAAACCCTAAAGATTCCACAAGAAACTGCTGGAATTAATAAATTCAGCAGGAGGGGTGCTGAATTTTAGGTGCTTTAAAATAAATAAATAAATTCAGCAGGATACAAAATTAACACACAAAGTTGCATTTCCTTTTTTTTTTTTTAAGATTTTATTTATTTATTTGGCAGAGAGAGAGAGTGATCACAAGTAGGCAGAAAGGCAGGCAGAGAGAGAGGGGGAAGCAGGCTCCCCACTGAGCAGAGAGCCTGATGTGGGGCTTGATCCCAGGACCCTGAGATCATGACCTGAGCTGAAGGCAGAGGCTTAACCCACTGAGCCACCCAGGTGCCCTGTCAGTTGCATTTCTAAATACTAAAAATCAACAACCCCAAAAGGAAATTAAGAAAGGAATTCTATTAACTATGGCATAAAAAAAAAACCAACACAAAATACTTATAAATTAATTTAACCAAGGAGGGTGAAAGATATATAAACTGAAAAATTTATAAACTGAAAACTACAAAACAATCCTGACAGATATTAAATAGGACATGAGTAAATGGAAAGACATCCCATGGATAGAAGATTTAATATTGTTGAGATATCAATATGGCTCAAAGTAATCTGTAAATTCAGTAAAATCCCTGCCAAAATTCTAATGTCATTTTTTGCAGAAATAGAAAAATCCATCTTAAAATTCTCAAGGGATCCTCAATAGCCAAAATGATCTGAAAAAGAACAAATTGGAGGACTTATACTTCCTGTCGTCAAAACTTATTATAAAGCTACAGTAATCAAAAGAGTGTGGTACTGGCATAAAGACAGTCATACAGACAAATATAACAGAATGGGAAACCAAGGAATCACCCTTGCATACATTGTCAAATGATTTTCAACAAGAATGCCAAGACCAGTTAACGGTGAAATTTTCAACAAGTGTGCTGGAAAAAAACTGGATATCCAAATGCAAAAGAATAAAATTGGTCCTTTACCTAACACCATCTATAAAAATTAACTCAAAATGAAGTAAAGACCTAAATATGAGAGCTAAAACTATAAAGTTCCATGGAAAAAACATAAGGGAAATCTTCAGAACATTAGATTTGGCAATTATTTGTTGGGTATAACACCAAAAGCACAGGCAGCAAATGAAAAAGTAGACAAACAGAACTTCATCAGAATTTAAATCTTTTGTGAATCAAAAGATGTGTCTGCAGAGAAAGAAAGCAATCCACAGAATGGGAGAAAACATTTGTAAATCATGTATCTGAAAAGGATTAATAACCAGGATATATTAAGAATTCCTACGACAAAACAAAATAAGGCTGAAATGTAAACTGGGCAAAGGAATCAGATATGCTCCCCTAAGAACATATGAAAAGATGTTAAACATCACTATTCGTTAGGGAAACACAAATCGAATCCATGAGATACCACTTCATACCACAATAGGTATGAACAACAATAGGTTATCTATTACATTAATTAATTAATTAATTAATTAAAAATCAGTTGTTGGCGAGCATGTAGAAAACCTGGAACCTTTGTGCACTGCTGGTGGGGATGAAAAATGGTACCGTTGCTGTGGCAAATGGTTTGGTGGCTCCTCAAAAACTTAGACACAGAATTACCTTATGATCTAGTAATTCCATTTCTGTGTATACATCCAAAAGAATCATACAAAGGGACTCAAGGAGATGTTTGTACACCCATGTTCACAGCAGGATTACTCACAATAGCCAAAAGATGAGACAACTGAAATGTCCATTGAGGGGGGATAAACAAAATGAGAGATGTATATGTATATAATGGAATATTGTTCAGCCTTACAAAAGGAATAGAATTCTGACACCTGCTACAAAATGGATGAAATTTGAACACACTATGCTAAGTGAAATAAGCAGGTACAAAAGGATTAATGTTGTATGATTGCACTCATCTGCAGACCTATAAGAGTCAATAGACACTGAAAGTAGGACCATGGTCCCAGGGGCTAGAGGGAGGAGAGAATAGGGAGTTATTATTTAATGGGTATAGAGTTTAGTATAGGATGGTGGAAAAATTCTGGAGATGGATTGTGGCAATGGTTGCACTATGTGAATGTACTTAATACCGCTGAACCGCATACATAAAAATCATTAAAAGGGAGGCACCTGAGTGGCACAATTGGTTGGGCATCTGACTCTTAGTTTCAGCGCAGGTTGTGATTTCATGAGACTCTTTTCTTTTTTAAGATTTTATTTATTTATTTGACAGAAAGAGAGAGAGATCAGAAGCAGGCAGAGAGGCAAGCAGAGAGAGAGGTGGAAGCAGGCTCCCTGCTGAGCAGAGAGCCCGATGTGGGGCTCGATCCCAGGACCCTGACATCATGACCTGAGCCAAAGGCAGAGGTTTTACCCAGTGAGCCACCCAGGCGCCCCTCCTTCAGGTTGTGATTTCGGAGTCGTGGGATCTAGCCCCATGTTGGGCTCTGCACTCAGTATGAGTCTGCTGGAGATTCTCTCTCTCCCTCTCCTGCTGCCCCTCCTCCTGCTCTTTCACTGTCTTTCAAATGAATAACTGAATCTTTAAAAAATGATTAAAATGGTAAATTTTATGTTATGTATTTTTTACCACCATAAAAAATAACTAATAGTAGATTGCAAGATAAAAGGGTCACACAAGATAAAAGTGACAGGTGTATGCAATTTAGAATACAGAATATTTTTATATTATTATATGTATTTATATTTTATTATTTATGAATTATATGCTACCACATAGCCTTTGTATGAGTAAAATCTATAATAAACATATGTATGCATGCACACTTTTTTTTAGAGAGCCAGTTATTAGACATCTCCAGCACACCAATACCCTCAACTCTGTGTACCCCTGGAAACCTGGACCCTACATCTTGCTTCTGTTAGCACTCATAGCTGCCTTGGCACCAGCGGGACTCATCTTCCTCTTATTCTTGTTTATGTTAGTTGCCACAAGACCCCCAGGTATTCCCTCTTCCTCCGGACATGAATCAGCAGACAGCTCTGCAAGCTGCCCCTTCTGAGCTCATCTCCCATCTTGCACGTCTCTACATCCCTATACTCTAGAACTCAAGGTCAATCATCAGCAAAGCTCCTTCAGCCCTATACTTCTTCTATGGACATTTTCTTCACCTTCTTCCTCTTTCTAAAAGTTGGCTCTCCCCTGCCAACCTTGGAATCTCTGCAGCCCTCCCAGAGGTGGCTGCTTTCTTTCCCACAGCCCTTCTTCATACCCCTCTTGGTTGCAGTCATCGTCCCCTCCTGTTCCCTAATCCTCAGCCTGTCCCAGGCTCATTCCAAAAACCCTGTAATCCAGTTCCCTCAGCGCCTCCTCTCCAGTAGACTTGTCGCCACCCAGTCTCAGTCAGTCACTCCTGTGGTCACAAGCTTTACCCTGTCATGAACAGAAATTTCTAATCCTCTTTCTCAAGTTCAGTACTCTTGCCCTCTATCCCACTACTCCCCTCCTTCCATTTCCTCCTCTCAGATACCCCAACACCAGCAAGTTCTTGGACAGTAGAATTTTCCATCCATTAATTCCACCATCTTTTCCACTGTCCCTTACCTCCTTCATGTTCTCACTTTGCTCTTCAATCAACTAAAATTTCACTCACATGCTCATATATGCCCACAATGCCTTGGCTCTTCTCTTGCTTTAGGGTACTCCAGTGGCAAAATCCCAGCTGTGGTTAAATCCAACTCCAGCCATTTGGAACAGGTCTCCAGGGGTAGATTTTTTAAAAAGCACCACTGCATTCACTGGTCTTCTTTTAATTCATGAGCACTAACTTCTAATGGATGCTTTTTGCTGTTCGTTAAACAGATATTTTTTTCAGTCTATTCACTCTCCCACTATCCCAGAAAACCTAGAAAGCCACCTCATGCTTTCTCCATCTTCCCTCCCAGCTTATGATCTTACTTCTTATTTCACAAAAAAAAAAAAAAGAAAGAAAGAAAGAAAAAAAAAACCCACAACAGAAGAAGAAGAAGAAAAAGAAAAAACAATCAAAAAGGTTTTCCAACCACTACTGAAGCCAACTGTTTACTGGTCCATTCGATACTGCCTTCCCTTGAGTATGAAAGGACATTACTCCAGCAGTTCTTCCCTCTTTCTATTAATTTTCCTCTCTGTGTGCAGCACTTCAATAAGATAGCCTCCCATACCATGCCGCTGAGTGGCTTCTGTCTGTGCCACTGACAAATTCCAGTTTGCTAAATCCAATGCTCCAGTTTCTGATCCTGTTTTCTTGAGTCCCCAGTGGCATCTGACATCTGATCATACTGTGCTTCCAGGACAACCTCTTTGCGGCCATACTTTTTAAGTCTCCTTTTCTGGTTCTTCCTCATCTCCCTGACTTCTAAACATTGATGTGCTCCCGTTCCCCAGCCTTGGATATCTTCTCTTCTCTTCTCTCTCTGCAGATACTCCCCTGTTGATCATAAACTATCTTATGGCTTTAAATAGAAACCATGTAATGGCAATGCCCTGATCTATATCCACAGTCAAAGCCATTGCCCTGAACTCATCTGCACAGTTACCTACCTGATATCTCCATGTGATGTCTTCTAGATTATCTTAAACTTAACAGGTCCAAAATCAAGTTTGTGATGTTCCCACCCAAGTCTGCTCCAGGCACAGTTTTCCCCCCTTCTTGGTGAAGGACAACTCTAACCTACCAAAAGTCTAGAATCACTCTTGAATCCAGATCTCATCAGCTTTTCCTCAAAAATACATCAGAATTTAGTTCTTCCCATTTGCACCACCAGTGCCCTGGCGCGAGCCTCGAGTCTGTCTCATATAAACACTGCAGTAACCGCGTGGCTGGTCTCCTCCTCCTCCCCTCATCTTCACTCTGTGTTCAAAACAGAAGCCAAAGCCATCCTGTTACAATTTACCACATCAGGTCCCTTCTCCGATTCCTCCAGTGGGTTCCCCTCCCCCATAAATTAAAAGCCCGAGTCCTCACTGTGACCTTCAGGGCCTTGGGGATCTTCCCGCCCCCCACTCCCATTCACTGGGCCTCCTCCAGCTCCTCTGGCAGGCACCTTCCTCCCGCACAGCCCTCCCACCCCCCACCTCCACCCA